>VONZ01001150.1:0-206868 GCA_012976165.1 Labeo catla | reverse complement strand
TATTTGGTTGCCAGGGTGTTGCTATGCATATACTAAGGTGTTCGGAGTGGTTTTTAGTGTGTTGCTATGCAGCAGCTGATGTGTTTCAAGTGGCATATGCTGTTGCTATGGCATTCTAGGTAGATTTTAAGGCATTGCTACTGTATATGGTTGCCAGGGTGTTGCTATGCAGATACTAGGGTTTACCGAGTGGTTTTTAGTGTGTTGCTATACAGTTGTCAGGGTGTTGCTATACAGTTGTTGATGTGTTCCATGTGGCATATATTGTTGCTATGGCATTCTAGGTAGATTTTAGGACATTGCTACTCTATATGGTTGCCAGGGTGCTGCTATGCAGATACTAGGGTGTTCCGAGTGGTTTTAAGTGTGTTGCTATACAGTTGTTGATGTGTTCTGAGTGGCATATACAGTTGCTATGGCATTCTAGGTAGATTTTAGGGCATTGCAACTGTATATGGTTGCCAGGGTGTTGCTATGTTAGGTAGATTTTAGGACATTGCTACTCTATATGGATGTTAGGGTGTTGCTATGCAGGGTGTTTTTCAGTGTATTGTTAAACAGTTGCCATGGTGTTGCTATGTGGTTGTTGAGGTGTTCTAAGTGGCATATTCTGTGTTGCAATGCAGTTGCTATGGTGTTGTAGGTTGTTGCCAGAGTGTTACTATACAGTTACTCTGTTACAGTTACAGTTATGCTGTTGCTGGGCTGTTCTTAATACTTGCTGCAATGTCTAGGCAAAAAGTGATCTTTAAGAGCTCAAATGAATCCCACCTCATGCTGAAGATCTTTTCAGATGCAGCAGACATGTTTGACCTTTGTTTGTTTGTTGGCATCTTGCGCTGATATGTGTGTATGTGATGAAATTAAGAGCGATCGATGACCGTCTCTCTCCGGTACGTTCTCTGCTCTTATCTGGGCAGCGTGTTATCTCGCTGAGCCAATTCTGTCAGAATCAGGCCGACAGAGAGCCGCGTGAGTGTGTATAGACAGAGGCGCTCGAGTGTGAGTGTGTTTGATCACTGCTATCTGTCACTGTGTACATGAGTGTGTGTGTGTGTGTGTTTGCAGAGCTGCTCTGATCACCTCATCACATCTACAAGTGTGACAGGATTGGAGAGGATTATGGGATTACAATCTGAACAATCACTTCGGAATTGCTAAGGAAATTCTTCATGAAATCTCTTTAACATCTCAGATGTTTCTCCTACACAGAAATGAGACAACTGTTGAGTTGAGAAGCTGTGCTCAGACTTGCCAAGATATTACGTTTTCTCTCCATGATAGCAATAGCTTAAATGCAAAACAAATTTACCATAGGCTCTCCAGCTTCTTACAATTTTCTGTGGCAAATAATCTCACGTTTCTCCTTGGGAATTTCAGAAGAAAACAATGTCTCAAACTGTGCTCAGGATTGCCAAGACACCTAAATCTGCCAAGAAAATACATGGGAACTCTTTAATATCTATTTTTTTCCTACATGATAGCAATAGTTTAAATGCAAAACAGATGGAGACTTTGCTTCTTTTCAAACGAGATCTCAGAAATGTCTCAAACTGTTCTCAGTAGATAGAAGAAAGTAAATAATCTCATAAATAAACATTTCTCATCAGGAGTTGCAGAAGAGATCTCAATAATGTCTCAAACCGTGCTCAGGTCTGTCAAGACACCAAAATCTGCAAAGAAAAAATATGAGATCTCTTTAATATCTCATATTTTTCTCAATGACAGCAATGGGTTAAATGCAAAAGAAATTGAGATATTGGATCTGCAGCTTTCCAAAAATGTATCTTAAGAAAAAAAAGCAAATAATCTCACCTTTCTCCTTGGGAGTTTCAGAAGAGATCTCAGCAATGTCTCAAACTGTGCTCAAACTTGCCAAGATATTAAGTTTTTTTTCTAACAGCAATAGGTTAAATGCAAAACAAATAGAGACTTACCATAGGCTCTCCATCTTGCAGTTATCTCTGGCATAATCTCACAATTCTCCTTGGGAATTTCAGAGTAGATCTCCACAATGTCTCAGACTGTGCTCAGGTTCGTCAAGACACCAAATTCCAAAAGGAGAAAACATAAACTCTCTTTAATATCTAATTTTGTCTTCATGTCAGCAATATCTTAAATGCAAAAAAATGGAGACCTTGGATCTCCAGCTTCTCAAAAAGTTTTAGAAGAGATCTGAACAATGTCGCAAACTGTTCTAAGGTTTGCCAAGACAACAAAATCATGATGTCTCTTTAATATCTCATTCTGTCTCCATATGAGCAACAGGTTAAAAGCAAGACAAATGGAGACATTGGTTCTCCAACTTGAAATAGTCTCTTGCAAATTATCCTACTTTTCTCTGTGGGATTTTCAAATAAGATCTCAGCAATGTCTCAAGCTGTGTTCAGGAGACTTTGGCTCTCCAGCTTCTTAAAATTTTCTCTGGAGGAAAAAGCAGATCATCTCACCTTTCTCCTCAGGAGTTAATTGCAATGGGTTAATTGCAAAAGAAATTGAGATATTGGGTCTGCAGCTTCCCAAAAAATTATCTTGAAGCAAATAATCTCACCTTTTTCCTTGGAAATGTCAAAAGAGATCTCAACGTCTCAAACTGTGCCCAAACTTGCCAAGTTTTTCCACCTCATTGACAGCAATAGTTTAAATGCAAAACAAATGGAGACTTACCATAGGCTCTCCAGCTTCTTACAGTTATCTCTGGCACATAATATCACAATTTTTCTTGGGAATTTTTAGATGAGATCTCAACAATGTCTGTCAAGACACCAAAATCTGTAAAGGAAAACATGAGATCTTATTTTGTTCTGCATGATAGCAGTAGGTTAAATGTAAAACAGAGACTTTGCTTCTCCATCTTCTCAAAATTTGCTTTTGGAGACTTTGGTTTTCCAGCTTCTCAAAGTTTTCTCTTGGAAATAATCTCATCCTTTCTCCATTGGAGTTTCAAACAAGATCTCAGCAATATCTCAAATTGTGCTCAAGACACTAAAATCTGCAATGAGAAAAACATGAAAAAACATTTCTCATATTTTTCTCGGTGACAGCAATGAGTTAAATGCAAAAGAAATTGAGATATTGGGTCTGCAGCTTCCCAAAAATTTATCTTGAGAAAAAAAGCAAATAATCTCACCTTTCTCCTTGGGAGTTTCAGAAGAGATCTCAGCAATGTCTCAGTTTGCGCTCAGGTCTGTCAAGACACCAAAATCTGCAAAGAAAAAAAACACAATTTCTGATTAATTTCTCATTTTTTTCTCAATGACAGCAATAGGATAAATGGAGACTTTGGTTTTCCAGCTTCTCAAAGTTTTCTCCTGCAAATAATCTCACCTTTCTCCATTCAAGTTTTAAATGAGATCTCAGCAATGTCTCAAAATGTGCTCAAGAGACTTTGGGTCTGCAGCTTCCCAAAATGTTCTCTTTGAAAGAAAGCAAATAATTTCACCTTTCTCCTCAGGGGTTTCAGAAGAGATCTCAATAATGTCTCAAACTGTGCTCAGGTCTGTCAAGACACTAAATCCCAATGACAGCAATGGGTTAAATCCAAAAGGAATTGAGATATTTCTCCAGCTTCCAAAAATTTATTTTGAGAAAAAAAGCAAATAATCTCACCTTTCTCCTTGGGAGTTTCAGAAGAGATCTCAACAATGTCTCAGTTTGTGCTCAGGTCTGTCAAGACACCAAAATTTCTCACAATTTCTGATTAATTTCTCATTTTTTTCTCAATGATGGGGACTTTGAATTGCTAGCATCTTAAAATTTTCTCTTGCAAATAATCTCACCTGTCTCCATGGGAGTTTCAAACAAGATCTCAGCAATGTCTCAAACTGTTCTTAGAAGACTCTGGGTCTCCAGCGTCTCAAAAAATTATCTTGAGAAAATAAGCGAATGATCTCATCTTTCTCCTTAGGAGTTTCAGAAGAGATCTCAACGATGTCTCAAATTGTGCTCAGCTTTGTCAAGACACCAAAATCCACAAAGGAAAATCATAAGGTCTTTTTGATATGTCAGATGTTTCTCCTATAATAAGGCAATGAGATTAAATAGAGAACAAATTGAGAATTTTGCTGTAGTTTCTTTCTTTCTCTGCTGAAACATGACCTGTGTCTAGAAGTTCTCAACAATGTCTCAGACCGTGCTCAGAGTTCTCAATATCCTCAAACATTTCTCATCAGCACCTAAATAGGTTGAATCTAGTCTTATTTTTATTTATTTTGAGGACTTGTAGGAGAAACATCAGAAAGCTGATATTTAAATCCAACAAAACTTGAAAACTCCATCTCCTGAGCTGTGAAAGAGCAGTCCGTGAGCAGTAAAACCCACGTGTTGTCAGTAAGAGTTACGATGTGTGTAATGGGTTTAGTGACGGTGTGTAATAATGGCTTCAGTGTGTTTGTGTTGTTGTAGAGTGTTTGTAGATTAGCGCTCTCTTTGTTTTACGCTCATGTTTAAATCGCACCCGACCTCGCTGAACACACATCACCGTTACCTTTAACCTCTCGTGTTTACGGCCAATCAGCTTTCACCAATCAGGATCAAAGAGGTCACAGAATTCCGGCCTCTCTGATTGGCTCGTTTCTGACCAATCACAGGACGCGCTTTCGCTGACACAACCTGCTGTCCTGAAACTCCTGAGAGGGAATCACATAGAATCAAACGAAGAAATAAGACATTTTATGTAAAGAAAATAAAGTTTTTAAGACCGATAACAAATTTTGCATTGCTTCTTAATAATTAAAGCCCCACATTTAGCTCCTAAATGACTGCACAGATTTCATGGACATACGTAAAATAAATAAAACAAAATTCTCTTTACAACTAAAATATTATTTTCAAAATATCTTCTTGTTCATGTTTAATTGGTTCTACGACTTCAATATAAAAATTTAAAACTTAAAACTAATGAATGTAATTTTTGCTTGCTGATTTAAAAAATGCAATTTATTAATAAACAAAACAAAAACAATTTACAAATGTACAAATATTTGTTAAAAAACAAAACAAAAACAAACAAAAAAAAAAACATCCAGGTATTACAAATATGTCAGAATGCAAAAAAAGAAATAAAGATTTTATATAATATTAAAGAAAAAATATTTTATTATTATATTAAGTCTTTGTTGAAAAAATAAAGTTTACAAGACATTCTAAAATATATAGAATTTATTTATTTATTTATTTATTTTTAAATGTGATCATGTGGTTTATCCTGAGAGGTGATTCACTTTACATTGTTACTCGCTTGGTTGTTACTTGGTCTTTTTTATTGCCTGTGTTTATTTATAGAACACATGAAAAGAGAGAGAGAGGGAGAGAGAGAAAGAAAGCGAGAGAGGGAGAGAGAGAGAGGTGGGCATCAAGAGCCTCACCCTCAGATAAGAACGGGCTAAAGTCCGACTGCCGAACAAACAGTGGACGAGAGAAACGCTGATAAGAACTCAACACACACACACACACATTCCCAAACGGTTTCCCAAACTGGCGATTCATGAGTTGATGTAAAGGTATTAATTAATTAAATCATAAATATGTACAATGAAAAAAAAATTGAATAATAAATAATTTATTACTATATTAAATATATATATTTAAAATATTAAATAATTATATAATTAAATTTGTTATAAATTATTATATTTATAAAAATTAATTATATAAAATAATAATTAAAATAAATATTTAAATCAATAAAAATACAATAAAATAATAAATCAAATTAAAAAAATATTAAAATAAAACTAAAATAGATTTGCATACCTGCAGTACCAATTTACAAATGTACAATTATTTGTTTAAAAAAACATCCAAAAAACATCAATTTTTTACAGATATGTCAGAATGCAAAAAAGAAAAATAAAGATTTTATATAATATTAAAAATATATATTTTTTATTATTTTTATTATATAAAATCATTGTTGAAAAAAATAAGAAAGTTTACAAGACACTCTAAAATATATAAAAATATATTTTAAAAAATTAAATATATATATATATATATATATATTGCATTTATGTGATTAATAATTAATATAAATATAAATTATAGCTAACTAATAAAAGTTATTTTGGGGCAAAACCTTTAATAAAATATCAATATGATGATGATGAGAAGTGCAGAATGAAAAGACTCTTCGTGTGTATATTTTCTGAAGTGTTGTTTACTTACACAAAACTCACCACTGTGATGCTGAAGAGCTTTGTGGGCGGTTCCCAGAGTGTTGCTATGTGGTTGCTAGGGTGTTCTGATTGGTTCTAAGCTCAGGTTCCTCCTTCATTGTGCATCTGTAGGATATTTTTTTGCCCCACCTTTTTAATTGTGAAAATGAAGTTTGAAAATATACTAAAAATGACAAAAACACACTGCAAAACTCAAGAAAAATTATATTGACATATTAAAAATAACTAATAGAAATAAAAGCAGTTTGTTATGAACTGAAATGGAAATAAAAAACAAATAGACATTAAAATAAATTTAATACAAATGCCAAAAAAAAAAAAACAGCCATTAAAAAAATTTAAATAAAAAACAGAAAATAAACTAAAAAACTATAATAGTATTTTACTGATAATAAAGTGGTTTACTGTAGGTTCTTCACATGACTATCAGTAGTATTAGTACAGACTGGCTTAAACATTGCTAATTAAGATTAGCGCCTTCCAAATTATGTAGTGCATTGAACCTGGTGCAATTGATGCCAATATATGCTTTATTTGTGCAATATTAGTTGACTACTAATGGAAACTGACTGAGTTGGCTCTACTAACCAACAGTACAATGACCTGATGACTTGTTTTGAGTTCTGAGAAGGTTGAGCAGATATTTATTGCCGTTATTAGCGCTATCGCAGTCGTGCCACGTCGTCATAATCAGGTTTAGTGTGGTTTTAGTGGTTTTGTGCTAATATTGAGGGCCTCATGACCTCTGACCAGCTCCAGTCCAACAAAAACACTAATAAAACTTAAAAAAAAAAACACTGTATATTGCTGTATTTTGATCTTGTGAAGCCTAAAATCTGGCCTTGACCTTAATGATGTAATAAAGTCATCCGTCACATGGCTGAAGTTCAGGACAGTGCAAGAATCGAGGCGTTTCTTGTTTTGGTTTTCTCACGAGATCTTATTGAGTTCTCAGTCATATTTCATTCATATATTAGATCTGTCTCAGATGTTTCTCCTCAAATACTTGAGGAGACAGAAAAACACACAAATGAATCACTGGCTGTAATTCAGTAGGACAAAATAATTATAAAAAAATAATAAAAATGACAAAAACACTTCAAATTAAATAAAAACTGAAAACAACAACAACAACTAATAAATAAAAATAAATATCAATTCATTAAATTATTACATTAAAAAATATTAAATACTAAATATGTTTTAGTATTTACTAGTAAAATGACTGAAAAATAAATGGAAATAAAAATTAATTAAACATAAATCAACATATTTTGAAAAGATACACATGACAGAAACACTACAAAAATTCTAAAATTAAAAAAGAATGAAAAAACTGAAAATATAAATTTTAATAAATATATGCAAATGACATTTATATATATTAACATTTTACAATTAAATTAATAATACATTTATATAAAATTAATACATATTAAATACTATTACTAATACTAAAACTTAAAATGAAAACTGAAAATATAAATACAAGGCCTAATAGATATGAATAAATGTGTAAATATTACACAGGCGCATACATAAATAAATTAAATTAATAATAAATTAATAAATATTAAATACTAAATATTTTATTTAAAAATAGCTAAACAAAAATGGAAATAAAAAATAATTACAAAAATTAAACAGACAAACTAATAAAAATGACAAAAACACACTACAAAATTACTGAAAATAAACTGAAACAGAAATAAAAAAATTAATAAAACAGACATATTTTAAAAAAAAGGTAAAAATGACAAAAACACACTACAAAACTACTAAAACTTAAAATGAAAACTGAAAATATAAATGCAAAGCCTAATAAATATTAATAAATGTGTAAAAATTACACACACACACATAAATAAATAAAGTAATTAAATAAATAATAAATTAATAAATATTAAATACTAAATATTTTATTTAAAAATAACTAAACCAAAATGGAAATAAAAAATAATAATAAAAATTAAATGGGCATTAAAAAAAATCTAATAAAAATGACAAAAACACACTACAAAATGACTGAAAATAAACTGAAACAGAAACAAAAAACATTAATAAAACAGACATATTTAAAAAAATAATAGCACAAATGACAAAAACACACTTCAAAACTACTAAAATGAAAATTGAAAATATAAATACAAAGCCTAATAAATATTAATAAATGTGTAAATATTACACAGGCACATACATAAATAAAGTAATTAAATTAATAATAAATTAACAAATATTAAATGCTATTGTTTTTTTAAATAACTAAACCAAAATGGAAATAAAATTAATTACAAAATAATTAGACAATTAAAAAAAATTCTAATAAAAATGACAAAAACACACTACAAAACTACTAAAACTTAAAACAAAAAATTAAAATATTAATACAAAGCCTAATAAATATGTAAATATTACACAGGCACATACATAAATAAAGTAATTTAATGAATAATAAATAAATAAATATTAAATAATAAATATTTTATTTGAAATAAAAATTAAGAAAAAATAAATAAATCGACAATTTAAAATAAAAATGACAAAAACACACTACAAAATAAATAAAACCTAGTAAATAAATATGAATATTCCAAATAAATAAATATGAAATGAATTTAAAAAAAAAACAATATTAATGATACTTAAACAACAGCGCTTATAGACACACACACAATGAGAGGAAATAATAGCCCAGAGGAGTGTCTCAATACAGCCTGATAAGTGAGGAAATATTGCTGTTTGTCGAGTATCCGTGCGGTTGAAACGCTCACACACGTGCACATACACATGCACACACACACCGTCAACAATCATACGTGTCATAATAAGAGGCTTGTGGAGGATCCTCTGAACAATAGGGCTCCACAGGCTGGGCTCTTATCAGTCTGAGCTCTTATCCAGACTGTCTCTGTTAGTCTAAACCCCCTTCAGCTCCGCCGGACCCCCTTATCAGACCCGGCTGACGTCAGGGCTCCTGCTGCAGACGGACCCTGATAGTGCCAGGACCGACTGACCTGTGGGAATCGTCACACCGGCCCAAACCAGCGACCCCCTACCGGCGTCCAGAACCGCCACGGACGCATGTAGGGGACGAAAAATGGGTTTTATTCTCAAACGTTTTACGCCGGAAAAACCACTTTGAGCTCAAACATCTACTCTCCATGAGATTTTAAGTCAATATTTCATTCATTTACCGACACATTTGCATGGTCATGGTCCTCTGATGATGGTTATTGGCTTGTAAATGTAATAAAAATGCATTTTAGTAATGGTTATGTTTTGTTTGTATTTTTCAAACTATTACATGCAACAAGTTAAATGTTAAATAAATTAAATGTTTCTAATATAATATTTTATTACACCATTAAAAGAATAATAATTATTATAATAACAATAAAACAATTATTTTTAAATCATAGTTATTAAAAATAAAGTACTTTAGCAACTGTTTTGTTTTGTTTGTTTGTATTTTGAAATTATTTAAATATTTTAAAACATTTTAAAATTTACACATTCGCATGTTCACATGATATGCAGCAAATTAAATAGATAAATGAAATATTTCTAATATAATTACATTATTAAAAATTAAAATAAATTATATTAAAATAATAATAATTAACAACATTTAGTTAGTGTTTTAATTTTGTTTACATTTTGAAATTATTTAAATATTTTTAAAAGTTTTTAAAAATATTTACAAATTTACACATTCACGTTCACATGACATGCAGCAAATTAAATATTAGATAAATTCAGTATTTCTAATATAATTACATTATTAAAAATAATTAATTAAAATAAATTATATTAAAATAATAATAATTAACAACATTTAGTTAGTGTTTTAATTTAGTTTACATTTTGAAATTATTTAAATATTTTAAAATGTATTTAACAACACATTCACGTTCATGTTCACATGATGCAGCAAATTAAATGTTACATTTTTAAAATATTTTTTAATATGTTTTTGTTATAATATTACAATTAATTAAATATTACAATTATTAATTTTTAGTGAGTGTTATATTTTGAATATTTTTAAATTATTTATTCAATCTAAAATATATATATATGATATTATTAAAATAATAATAAAAATAATAATAAAGATATATTTGACTACTAATTATAAAAAATAAAGTACTTTAGTAAGTGTTTAATTTTGTTTGTATTTCAAAATTATTTAAAAGAATTTAAATGTATTTTACACATTCGCATATTTACATGACATTTACATGACATGCTGCAAATTAAATATTAAATAAATTAAATAATTCTAATAATAATTATATTATTAAAAAGAATTAATTAAAATTATTACATTAAAATAATAATAATTAACAATTTAGTAAGTTTTTTTTATTTTGTTTAAATTTAGAAATTATTTAAATATTTTAAAATGCATTTAACAACATTCACATGTTCATGTTCACATGACATGCAGCAAATTAAATATTCAACAAATTACATGTTTTTAATATAATCTTTTTGTTATAATATTACAATTAATTATAATAATATTAAAATAATTCTACATTTTTTAGTAAGTGTTTTATTTTGAATGTTTAGATTTTTTGGTTTATTTATTCAATCTAGATGTTTAGAAACATCCTGTATCTGAAGAACCTGTAATTAATTAATAATTAATTAATCAAGAAATGTATTTATGTATTGATTAAGAATCACACCCTACAATGTTTTGAAAGAAAGATGCTTTTATTCATCAAAGATGCATTCAATTGATCCAAAGTGACAGTAAACACATTTATGTTACAGTAGATTTCTATTTCAAATAAATGCTGTTCTTTTGAACTTTCCATTCATCTGTGAATCCTGAAAACAAAACATATCATTTTTTCCCAAAAATATTGTGCAGCACAACTGTTTACAACATTGACAATAATCAATAATCAATCAAAATGTTTCTTGAGCAGCAAATCAGCATATCAGAATGATTTCTGAAGAATCGTGTGACACTGAAGACTGGAGTAATGATGCTGAAAATTCAGCCGCACATAACAGGAATAAATTACATTTTAAAATATACTGAAATAGAAAATATCCATTTTAAATGGTAAAAATATTTCACAATTTTTACTCTATTTTTGGTCAAATAAATGCAGATCTGGTGGGCAAAAGAGACCTTTTTCAAAATCATTTTAAAACATGGCAGACACCAAACTTTTGTACTGAATTAACTATTCAGGACAGCTCAGAAAATTTCACAACCTCCCAAAAATCTTTACAAATGACCTCTAAACCCTTACTGATGCTCAAGCGTGTGTATGAAGTCACTGCGCAGAAATTAAGAGCAGAATAAATCTGCAGACGTGAACTCTGAAACGCACCCTTTATTTTCAGACACTTATCAAACGCTCCAGAAAATACAGTTTAAAATAACAGAAAAGCAAAGACATTTATAATGTGACTCATCATTGGAGATCATCTCTATAAATATCCTGTTTTCCCAGGACTGAGTCATAAATTCCAGCAGTATGTAAACGGGCAGACAGCAGGTTAAGGAGACGCTTAACACTGCATGGAAAAATGAGCTGAAACTGATTCCTCATGCAAGACGTGCAGACGTACTGAAAACACAAATGTTCTTCATATTCACTTACGGCTTATATATATATATATATATATATATATATATATATATATATATATATGTGTATTTCAAAATTATTTAGACATTTTTTACATTTTTATTTGTATTTTACACATTCACATGTTCACATTTACATGACATGCTGCAAATTAAATATTAAAAAATTAAATAATTCAAATATAATAATTATATTATTAAAAAGAATTAATTGAAATAAACAATTAAAATGATAATAATTAACCAAATTTAGTCCGTTTTTTTATTGTTTAAATTTTGAAATTATTTAAATATTTTAAAATGCATTTAACAACACATTCACATGACATGCAGCAAATTAAATCATAAACTAATTAAATATTTTTAAAATATATTACAATGAATTATAATAATATATATTAGAATATTTATACATTTTTTAGTAAGTGTTTTATTTTGAATGTTTATATTTTTTAAATTATTTATAGTATATTTAATCTAGTTGTTTAGCAACATCCTGTAACTGTAAAAATAAGTAAAAATACAACTAACACAATACAACACAATAAAAACATGAAAACATAATTTAAAAACATGATTTTTGAAAATGAAAAAAAAGTTAATATTTCATTTAATATTTCATATATATAGGTTAATATTTAATATGTTATATATATATATATATGTGTGACCATCATTTGCCTCACGCAGTGCAACACATTGATTGTGGTTGTTGATTGTGGCCTGTGGAATGTGTGTCCACTCCTCTTCAATGGCTGTGCAAAGTTGCTGGATATTGGCAGTAACTGGAACACGCTGTTGTATACGCTGATCCAGAGCATCCCAAACATGTTCAATGGGTGACATGTCCGGTGAGTATGCTGGCCATGCAAGAACTGGGATGTTTTCAGCTTCCAGGAATTGTGTACAGATACTTGCAACATGAGGTGATGGTCGTGGATGAATGGCACAACAATGGGCCTCAGGATCTCGTAACGGTATCTCTGTGCATTTAAAATGCCATCAATAAAATGCACCTGTGTTCGTTGTCCATAACATACACCTGCCCATACCATAACCCCACCGCCACCATGGGCCACTTGATCCACAACGTTGACATCAGCAAACCGCTCACCCACACGACACCATACACGCTGTCTGCCATCTGGCCTGTACAGTGAAAACCCGGATTCATCCGTGAAGAGAACAGCTCTCCAAAGTGCCAGACGCCATCGAATGAGAGAATTTGCCCACTCAAGTCGGTTACGACGACAAACTGCAGTCAGGTCGAGACCTCGATGAGGATGACGAGCATGCAGATGAGCTTCCCTGAGACGGTTTCTGACAGTTTGTGCAGAAATTCTTTGGTTATGCAAACCGATTGTTGCAGCAGCTGTCCAGCAGACGATCTTGAAGGTGAAGATGCTGGATGTGGAGGTCCTGGGCTGGTGTGGTTACATGTGGTCTGTGGTTGTGAGGCCGGTTGGATGTACTGCCAAATTCTCTGAAACGCCTTTGGAGACGGCTTATGGTAGAGAAATGAACATTCTATTCACGGGCAACGGCTGTGGTGGACATTCCTGCAGTCAGCATGCCAATTGCACGCTCCCTCAAAACTTGTGACGTCTGTGGCATTGTGCTGTGTGATAAAACTGCACATTTTAGAGTGGCCTTTTATTGTGGCCAGCCTAAGACACACCTGTGCAATAATCATGCTGTCTAATCAGCATGTTGATATGCCACACCTGTGAGGTGGATGGATTATCTCGGCAAAGGAGAAGTGCTCACTAACACAGATTTAAACAGATTTGTAAACAATATTTGAGAGAAACAGGCCTTTCGTGTACATAGAAAAAGTCTTAGATCTTTGAGTTCAGCTCATGAAAAATGCGGGCAAAAACAAAAGTGTTGCGTTTATAATTTTGGTGAGTGTATATATATATATATAGACACACAACATATATGCATTCTGAGTAAATATATTTTGCATGCATTTAAATTAAAGAAGTATTCATTTTATATGTATAATTCAGTCAGAATGCATTGCTGTGATGCATCATGAATTTATGAGACAAACTGCTCATTGAGTTTGAGCAGCCAGATGCTTTTGACCATGACCTGTGGGTGTGTGAGTGAGCCGTAACATTATTCCATTGGTTTATGCAGGTGCAAATTTCCCAACACTAACACACACACACACACACAGCCTGAATGGATCAAATGTGACCATTTCCCCTCAAATCTACAGTGCCGGCTAGATCTGCTGTTCTCCAGTGAATCTCAAAGCTCACGGATGAACCTCTCTCTCTTTCTCTCTCTGTCTTGTTCAGCTCCAGGTGTGTTTTGGCCGATATGGCTGTGATAAGCTGATCTGTAACAGTATTTCTGCTGGAGGAGGAAACACGCGGCCTTGAGCGGCAGGCGGAGAGAAGGAAGGGAGGAAGATTTCTCTCTTTTCGTCTCACTCTCTTTGTCAGACACACACTCCCTAAATTTCTCTCGCAGCCGCTGCGACCTTGCATGTAAATAATTATTGAAGAAATGAAAAAAATGAAAGAATAAACAGGCAGAAAGTCTCTTTATTTTCCTCTAGAGTTTTTCCGGGAACATTCTGGCCATTTTAGATTAAAACTACATTAAATATAATTGCATAATGCTGTGTTTTACAACTTGGAAAATTAATGATAAATATTCACTTTGAAGTGGATAAAATGCATCAGTGAATCAAAGTTCCAGCAAACATTTACAGAGTCAGGTGTGTCAAACATGATAAATGATAATAGTAAAAGTTCATAAACACCTACAAAAAAAAAAAAATTGCATTGCATAACATGTTACCATATTAATGTTTGCAGTATACTAATAGATAAGGACGAGTTTAACCAATCATATTACACGGTTCTCTACAATACTTGATTCTGATTGGTCAGTCGCTGAATTCTGCAGACAAACATTTAAAATGGCATATTTAAAATTACTTAATGCTAATTATTATTATTTAACACACACACACACACACACACACACATATATATATATATATATATATATATATATATCAATTATTCAATTATAATTTTATAATTAAATTTTATTACATTATAATTATATAATAATTTCATATTTAATTATTTAACATATTTAAAATTGATAATGACTTCAATCGGGGTTTCCCAAATTGTAATTAATAATAATTAAGTTAATTATAGGTAATTAAAAAAAACATTAAAAAATGTTTTTGTTACTTGAAATGAAATAAAATATAAATAAAACTTATTTTATTTCAGCTAGTTGCCAAGGCATTTTTTTCTATTTTCATTTAGTTTAACTTGAAGTACTAAAAAAAAAACTAAAAAAAAAAAAAAAAATGAAATAAAGATGAAAAACTATACAGTTTTTAGAGTTTTAAAAAAGCAAAAACTAATAAAATGACAAAAACAGCACAATTACTAAAACATTAAAATTAAAATAAATATATATAAAAATAAAAACTATTTTTTTTTAAAAAGTAATAGTATGTTAATGATGCTAAATTAACACTGGTAATAACTAATAATTAATTAAATCCTAAAAATTTAAAATAAATAATAATTATAATAAAAAAAAATATATTATATTAATAATGTTTAACAATACAAATTAATTTGAAATTACAAACAAATATTAAATTTAATAAATTTAAAAAAAATACTATTAAATACATTTTTTATATATAATTTAAAAATACAAAAAACAATTTGAAAACACATTGGAATAAATAAGCTAAAAAATAAGCTTTCAGTTGATGTATGGTTTTAGGATATGACAATATCTGGCCGAGATACAACTACTTAAAAATCTGAGGGTGCAAAAAATATTGAGAAAATCGCCTTTAAAGTTGTCCAAATGAAGTTCTTAGCAATGCATATTACTAATCAAAAATTAAGTTTTGATATATTTATGGTAGGAAATACACAAAATATCTTCATGGAACATGATTTTTACTTAATATCCTAATGATTTTTGCCATAAAAGAAAAATGTATAATTTTGACTCATACAGTGTATTGTTGGCTATTGCTACAAATACACCCGTGCTACTTAAGACTGGTTTTGTGGTCCAGGGTCACATATAAGATGCATGCAAAAAATTATTTGTTTACCAGCATATCACGTGACCATTAAACATCATCAGAGGACTCTAAACATGCAAATGTGTTGTTAAACTATTAAACTTAAATCTGAAGGGAAACTGTAAGTAAATATTTTAGGTCAAAGAGGTTCAGCAGACAAAAAGTTTGTGAATCTCTGGTCCTGTAGCACATAAACAGCCAGTTTAAAACTAATCACGAGAAGCTGAAACACTGACTGACATTATAAATGCAGAACAGGGCTCCGTCCCACCCAACGCTTCACACACTTTTTGGTGGTCACGCCTCTTCCTTCTCTTCTCATCTGAGAAAAACATGGTAAGGAGAGTTTGAGAGCGGAGCTGATAAGAGCCCAACGCTCCATTAGTCTCTCTAATTAGTTTGGAATAGTTTGTGAGTTCAGCTTCACATTGGCTGAACGCCACTGTAGAGTAAACTGACAGAACGAAACACTGCACAGACATCAGAGTGTGTCTGTGTGTGTGGCAGACCATCCACTTGAAAATATTACGCACACTTCACATGTTTCGCTGCTAGTAATCTGGTGTGCCGTCCATAGACAGCTGCCTTCTAAGGCATCCAAAGTGATGGATTTGAAACGCACTACATATACTGCAAAAATGTTAAGGTAACAAAAATACACACTCAAAAACATTCAGGCCCAAGTTCAAGATTTGTGTGTTTGATTTGCATGTATTTCCATGCATATGAATTACACAGTTTTGACACAAACTAATAAACGTAATGTGACGCATATTTATCAATCATGCATACATAAAAAGGGCAAGAAACAGGTAAACACGTCTGCACTCAAACAAATCATGGTTATGCAACTACACTGTAAAAAACAATTTGTTGAGTCAACTTAAAATAATTTTGTAACCTGGCTGCCTTAAAATTTTAAGTTCAGTCAACTTGAAATGTTAAATTATACTAAGTGACAACTTAGATATTTGAGTTGAATCAACTTAAAATTTTAAGGCAGCTGGGTTACTTACCCATCTGTTAAGTTTAGCAAACACAAATATCTAAGTTGTTACTTAGTACAACTTAACATTTCAAGTTGACTAAACTTATTTTAGTTGACTGAACTTAAAGTTTTAAGGCAGCAGGGTAACAAATTAATTTAAGCTGACTCAACAAATTGTGTTTTTTTTATTTTTTACAGTGTATACGTATCTATTTGATTTTATGTTTTTTTTAAATTCATATATTCAAAATGCATTTTGAAATCATGGTTATTATTTTTAATTTTTTTATTTCTGTTAGTTGAAATAAAATAAACTTTAACTGAAATTAAATTATTATAAACAATAACCAATAAATAAATAAATAAATATGGGTCAAAGTTTTTAAGCATAAAAACAATAAGTGTAATACTGCTTTAAACTGTTGTTGTTTTTCCCCAAAAAAATAAATACATAAATAAATTAATTAATTAAAATGTTTTAAAAAATGTAAATGTTTCTAATTTAAATTGTTGTGGTTTTTTAAAAAAAAAAAAAGATTAATTAATTAAAAACTAAAATGTTTAATTTAATGGTATTTTTGTTTTTCTGAGCAAAAAATAAATATCACACATTTTCCCCTAATTTATAGAAGACACCCACTAAAATGTGACTCAGTGTAACAATCTTGTCAGGCATATTTGCAACAAAAATCAATTTATGACGTATTAAAAAACAAATTACTTTCACCCCAAATACTAATTAGTTGTAATTCTACATTTTTAATATTTGCCACTATACTAGGTTTTGCCCATTTGTCAGTAAGAATTTTTTACTCATTTAAAAAACAATAAAATTTAATATGCTCGCTTATTCTTCTATATATTTCAATATGTACAAGTCAGAATAAGTTGTTTAAATTTTTACATAAATATTGTTACACTGAATGACAATGTAACATTATTTAAACCAAATTTTGACATTTTATTCTCAAAAAACTTATTTGAAACCTTAAAAGTAGACACTTTACTTACATTTAATGTGCTTTCCATGGACATAAATCACTTTTGTAAATTTCTTTTGATGTGGACATCTTAACGTCTTTGACCCATATATAAGAGTTCATTTGCAAAAACAGATAACTCAGTTTATAACAATTTTCAAAAATAAAAACTAGAGAAATATATAAAAAAGAAAACAGAAAAAAACAGATCTGTCTAACACAAATCCATGGAAATTTGATATGCAATTCAAACACATAAATCTTATATTTAGGGTTAAATATGTTTTGGAGTGCACAAATAGTCAATTTAGTTTGTATAAATATTACATTTGAGTTATTTTATTATTAATTAATGATTGAACATTTGTTCATCATCTTGGATGGATTTTGCCAATGAGTTTGTGTTGAGCAATGCATTTTTTTTCTAAAGGATATGCCAAAAGACTGATCTTAGAAACACGTTTAAAGACATCCTGAGTGTGTCTACGCTTCCTTAATATGCTGCCTACATAGTTTTTGGAACACGTGTCCAAGTGTGGCCTTCAAAATTAGAGTAATAGTTTACTTAAAAAAAGAAAGTGGGGCACTTGAAAGCATCATTGTAACACGACGTGCATCACTGATATTACAAGGAGGCGGAAACTTTCAAGAGGGTCGCCAGTGTTTACCTGGCCGGTTCAAGACCCGAGCATGAACTCACTGAGTCCACAGAGGAAAATAATGCTGATAGTCCGCACACACACCTGGACACATCAACCTGAGGAGGATTGCCATCTCATTTAACATTTTACATCTTAAATTGTAGGATGGTAATCTTGACTCTTGATGCATATTGCACCAAAAATAGTCTTTCCAGTTTCCACTGAAAAAATGGCAACTTTCCACTAGAAACAGATATGGTTATTGGAGTTTATTCATCAAGGATACATTCAATTGATCAAAAGTGACAGTAAAGACATTTATAATGTTACAAAAGATTTCTATTTCAAATAAATGCTGTTCTATTCATCTGTGAATCCTGAAAAATAAAATGTATAACAGTTTCCACAAAGAATTATTAGGCAGCTTAACTGTTTTCAACATTGGTTATAAACAGAAATGTTTCTTGAGCAGCAAATCAGCATATTAGAATGATTTCTGAAGGATCATGTGACACTGAAGAGTAATGATGCTGAAAATTCAGCTTTGATCAAAGGAATAAATTATATTTTTATATATATTCTGACTGAAACCAGCTATTTTATATTGCAATAATATTTCACAATTTTTACTGCAGTTTCGATCAAATTAATGCAGCACTGGTGAGCAGAAGAGACTTCTTTTAAAAACATTATAAAATCTTAATGACCCCAAACTTTTGATTGGTATTGCGGGTGTACATATTTATAAAAAAATATATATTAAGTAATTTATTTAAGTAATTAATACCATTTTGTCTGATTACTGAGCCAAATAACCGTAGTTATCTACTAGCACTAGAGATAACCAGTGAAAATTTAAGCTATATTGCAAATATTAATCATATTTTATACATACAATACTTCTCTTCACATCAGTAAAAGACTACTGACCTTCCAAAACTGTTAATGAAACTTAACATCATAACAAACATTTGGCTCCAATAAATTTTATTTTATAAATCCCTAACCTTACTACTAAGCGCATGCGGATGGTTTTGTGTTATCTGCTGTAATGCAGTGCTGACCTGCGCTGTGGTCACTGGACATCCATCATAGCTTATCATTCTAAGTAAACAGCATGACTGCAACACAGCAATACGCAGACGTGCAGCCAAAGATCAGCCGAGCTTCAGTGTGATCTGAGGCGTTCGCTTTACTCAGTCAATTATTTGGAAATACCAGACTTGACCTACGTGTGACTGACTCAACTCTTTATTTAAAAGGAATAGATTTTGGCATCTTTAGCATCACAAAAAAACCTCTAAAAACATTGAAGCCAAACATGCTCACATCCATAGAGATACTTGACAAACGAACAGATCTGTGATTCAAAATGATTACTTGTGCTGTACTGTTTAATCAAGACTAAATCTATAGACATATCAGAACAACAATGTACAGTTAGTTTTTAACTAGTTTTAACTAGTTTTTAGTATTGTGCCATTTAACATATTTTAATTGATAAAATTATTTACTTAAATTTTGTTAAAACTATTTTCCAGGAGCTACTTAAACTAATTGGATGCTTCTAATTGAATAATATTGATAATTCTTTAGTTTTTTTCTCCACTTCAGCAGCAATTACATAAACCAAACTTAACAGTTTTATTCCTCTCTATATTTTGAAGGTTTTTACTGAGGGGTTTGTTCATATATAAGTCACCTGATTTTATTATTGCACTTCATCTATTTTCGTCTGTAGATTTCAATTACCGAGCATACCATAAAAGGTTTTTTCTCCACTTCAGCAACACTTACATAAATCAAAACTTACAGTTTTATTCCTATCTGTATTCTGAAGGTTTTTACTGAGGGGTTTGTTCATATATCATTCGCCTGATTTTATTATTGCACTTAGTCTTTTTGCGTCTGTAGACTTCAATTACAAAACATACCTTAAAAAGTTTTTTCTCCACTTCAACAGCACTTACATGCACCAAAACTTACAGTTTTATTCCGCTCTACATTCCGAAGGATTTTTACTGAGGGGTTTGTTCATATATCATTCGCCTGATTTTATTATTGCACTTAGTCTTTTTGCGTCTGTAGACTTCAATTACAAAACATACCTTAAAAAGTTTTTTCTCCACTTCAACAGCACTTACATGCACCAAAACTTACAGTTTTATTCCGCTCTACATTCCGAAGGATTTTACTGAGGGGTTTGTTCATATATCATTCAGTTGATGTTTTTTTTTGTATGTATAACATTTTTTTGTAAAACAGCCAAAAATATCTGTTGACAGTATTTTCTGATTTATTGAGTGATAAAAAAAGAAACCGAAAATCCCTTCTGTTAAAACCTTGAACTCTAATATGTCAACAAAACCAAACAAGAATTTTGTTGCTAATTATATTAATGTAGAATTGACAATGTTTTTGCACAAAAAGTTTAAAAACATAAAAATATACATTTACGGATTTTTTACAAGAAAATACTATTCAGCAGATTCCATGTTGCATCATTTACTAGTACAAATCAGTTTGTTTAAAACAGAAGCAAAAAATATTACAATTATTACAATTTAAAGGATGAATGAGTAACATATTCATTTTAGCACTGCATCACAGCATTTTTAATACTATAGTACTGTACTACTCCTCATTGAATACTATGAATGTACAAACCACATGGATGATCTACATGCACTAATCAACAGATACCATATCCCACAATGCAATGCACACCTCACAATACAATGCAAAACTGACCTTCCATTTCCAGTGTCATAAATCAACCACAAGTGACATCACCTACAATTTTTAATGGCATTTTTAAGTCAGGCTGGCAATTTATTTATTGACAGATTTACATTTATTTTTACAACAACTTTCCTTTTCTACTTCTATTTTACTTTTGTATTGTTTTTTATTATCTTCTTTCTATTATTACTATTGAGTTTATTTTCGTGCAACTGCTTTCGGATGCATGTAAACAGCATACTGTATGATTTCTGTAAAGTACTGTTGTGCAATAACATCAGCAAAATTAGATAAAAATGCAAAAAATATATACATTTTATATGGTATACTACTGTGTTTAATGTTGCACAGTGTATTCATGCAACTATTAATTTAAAAGCAGAAGGCAGGATACAGTAATACTGTGCAGGATGCAGCACATAATGCTGGTATTTCATTCTAACTAACGCAGAAAGACAGGGAGCGTCTCATTGTGTTGAGTGCAGGCCTTTATCAGGCTGTTTACCATGTTATCATGGTGTTGTGCTGACTGAAGGACACATCTGACCTCAGCATCCAGATAGAAGGAGTCTCGCGAGCCACGCTCTAAAGCTTATGTAAAACTGAACTGAATATCCTTCTTCCGTTTTCATGAAATAATCAGGATTACATAAAATAAAAGCCATTTCAAATTTAAAATTAAATTAAATCCTATCATTTTTATTCTAATCATTTATCATTGCCTCTCTTTCTTTTTAAGTGGTCAATGGGAGTTTGGGGGTCTCTGACTTCTGCCCGACCCCTGAGGTGTCTCGATCTCTTTAAGACGTCACATATCAGACAGCGAATGGTCGGACCACCAGAGGAGACAGACACCCTAAACCCAAGAGACCCAACTATCTCCTAGTTTTCTCCTCTTTCATCTTCTGTCATAAGATCTGCTGCACTTCTGGTTACAAACCAGGTTTAGAACGGACTCTATTTTCTTTATCAACTTCTCACACCATCTCCATCTTTCATGTCTTCTTCCTATCTCTTCAAGGCTAGACATTACAGGCCAAGTAGAAAGAAGTAGTAAACTAAAAAACATCCAAAATACACATTTAAGTGTTTATTTTATTGCTCTTTACCTTTTTGCGTCTGTAGATTTAAATTGCAATATGTATCTTTAAAAGTTTTTCCTCCACTCCAGCAACACTTACATACACCAAAACTTAGAGTTTTATTCCTCTCTATATTCTGAAGGCTTTTACTGAGGGGTTTGTTCATATATCATTTGCCAGGTTAAATTTTTGCACTTTATCCATTTGCGTCTGTAGATTTCAATTACAACACAATTTTTCTGTCAAAATGAGTTTTTTCTCTACTTCAGCAGCATTTACATACACCAAAACTTACAGTTTTATTCCTCTCTATGTGCTGAAGGTTTTTACTGAAGGGTTTGTTCATATATCATTCACCTGGTTTTATTACTGAACTTTATCTATTTACGTCTATAGATTTCAATTATAATTCCGATCTTTAAAGGTTGTTTTCTCAAAATGAGTTTGTTTCTCCACTTCAGCAGCACCTACATACACCAAAACTTACAGTTGTATTATTCTCTATATACTGAAGGTTTTTACTGAAGGGTTTGTTCATATGTGACCCTGGACCACAAAACCAGTCTTAAGTAGCACGGATATATTTGTAGCAGTAGCCAACAATATGTTTCTTTTATGCCAAAATCATCAGGATATTAAGTAAAGATCATGTTCCATGAAGATATTTTGTAAATTTCCTAACATAAATATATCAAAACTTAATTTTTGATTATGCATCGTTAAGAACTTAATTTGGACAACTTTAAAGGCAATTTTTTTTTTTTGCACCCTTAGATTCCAGACTTTCAAATAGTAATAATTCAAATATCCTATACTTACTTCATTTAAATGCTTAATTTAAAAAAAAGACCCCTATGACTGGTTTTGTGGTCCAGGGTCACATATGATAAAAAGTGATAAAAAGACAAATCCAAAATCTCCTCTGTAAAAACCTTTACCTCTAATATGTCGTCAAAATCAAACAAGAATTTTGAACCTGGCTTTATCCGCTGTTCAGAAATATCTTCTGTAAATGTACACAAACGAGTAGATATTTAATTAGATAAAGCCTCATTTCTGTATTTAAACGCCGCATTTCAGAAGACACGTAATACAAAAAATGTGTGCAGTTCTTAATGTAGCTAATCAGTCAACTGGCTAAGTATGATGATATGATGATTTGTCTCATTGAGAAGGATCACGTTGCTTGCAGGTGTTTGTATTTTGTAGCCCTCGTGTACTTGAGATTATCTGTGATTCTAGTCAAAGCTGTGCCTCGATGACGCTTACATACGAGTTTTATCAAAACCGTCTCAAGGTGATGTGCAAAATCCTTGTATCTCACAGAGATGCACATCAAGATCTCAGAAAAACGGTTTGAGCACTCGAACAGTGCTCAAATTCACACAAGATACCAAGTCAGTGATCTCATTATAAACTTCTAATTAAATTCTTGCAAAATCAAATGATCTGAGCTGCTCTACATCACAGCAGTGAATGGGTGCCATCAGAATGAGAGTCCAAACAGCTGATAAAAACATCACAATAATCCAGAAGAAATCAACACCACTCCAGTCCATCTATTAACATTGTGAAAAGCCAAAAGCAGCGTGTTTTAAAGAAACCAATGCAGCATTAAGACTCAGCATTAATTTGTTTCTTACAAACACGCAGCTTTTGGCTTCAAAAGAGGTTAATTGATGGACTGTAGTGGTGTGGATTGCTTGTGGATTATTGTGATGTTTTTATCAGCTGTCTGGACTCTCATTTTGACGGCACCTATTCACTGCAGAGGTGAACAAGTGATGGAATGCTACATGTATCCAAATATGATGAAGAAACAAACTCATCTACAGTACATATCCAGCATTTTTTCCTTTAAGTCTCATTAGCTTTGAAGAAAAACGTCAGTAATAAATATATCCTCTGGGGACAAAAATTTTGGATCTGGAGTCAATCTAATGTTGTGGGACAGACCAATCGTCCAGGATGTTTCAGGATGACAGAATGTGTTTGTTTAGCACAGGAGAACTCTAGGATTCGAAAGAGAGTTAGACAAGGAAATGGAAACACAAAGAGTGATTCTGAAAAGCGATGCAACAGAGGGACCATAGCAAGGGTGCACACGAGTTTTGGGGCTTTCAGTGGTTCGACACGACGCTTCCCAGAACCCTGGGGTGCCGCCAACACAAACCCCGGGATGCCTGTCTGACCGGGGGAGGGACACAGCGGCGCCACGCCGATTCCCAAGACAACTTATCTCTCCTTCAGTGATAACGCTGTCAAAATAACAGCCAGGATACAGCAGAGAGGAACTAGTTAAACCTCTAGCGTGTCCAGGGCCTGTCCATGTTAGATGACTCTCTGAGGAACAATATGTTTGAACTTGCATCTCATTTTCTCATTCATTCAGTCATTCCCTTGGTTCAAATGTCTTGCTGTATTTCTTTTTTCTTTTATTTTCCAAAATGCATCAAATGTGCACATCACAAATAAGCATAACTTTGGCACACACTCACAAACAAGTGAAAATAAAGAAAAAAATAAAATAAATAACATAAATATATATATATATATATTTAAATTTCAACAAAATATTAATGGACAAAATACTTTAAGTATATCAGACAATAAAACTAATTGACTGTACTTGTCACACACATAAAAACACACCAGTGAGGCATGTTTGCCATTCAAGGTCAAAACTGAGCTGAACCGCAGTAAAACTCAACGAACACTGTACCAGGACAAATCAGACGCGCTCAATCCACGCGTTAACACACAGCGACATCTACAGGAGCTGAACAGCATTGCAGTCACAGCTACTGCTTACAGTTAAGTTCAGGAAGCACAACGTATGGAACGTTCACACCAATAACAATAACCATCCACCTTTTCTTAAACGCGGAACAAAGCCTATGGGCGAGACTTCCGGTTCATTCGCCGCTATAGGGAAATAACGAAGAATAACAAAGGGAGTAAACGATAAATCTGTTTGCACTACAAACCAGTGTGTTCATAAATTAGAAAATACATTAAAATAATACGGTAAGACACACCGATTTGCAATATCAAGCAAAAAAACGAGTTGTTTACAGCTAAAATAGCTGGACAAAATAGCTGAAAATTTTGTACTCCAAATGTATACTCCAAATTTCAACATGTCCCAAGTAATAGATAGAAAAAATAGTTATTCTTTGTTTAATCTAATTAAATACTTCAGTCCAAAATGAATTAACCAAATTTAGGAAACAGTTTCTACATCATAATTACAGAACTGACAAAAGCTACAATCCACAATATATCTTAATCTCAGAAATTAGAAGGATAAATATTGTACAAATTTATAAAAAGTCATTATTGAAATCATTAAAACAGCCATTCTTATCCATAATGTGCAACACTGACCAAATACCTCTTTGCCACCAGTCCTCCAAAAATAAAGACTTATAAATAAAATACAATGATTATTCCATAAGGATGCATTATGAGGACTGGAATTATGTTTAAACAGCATTTTCCAATACAAGAGGACTTGTTTATGAAAAACCAACAGTTTCAGTGGAATTTTAGATATCTTAAAGTCCCGTTGTTAAAAAAAAAAAAACGTTATAACTCCAAAAATTTTAAACAACTTGATGATAATTGCAAACCAGTATGAATGCTCATTTATAATAAAAGACTGCAGCCGTTTACTCCATTCATAATATCAAAATCTATTGCCTTTAACCCACCATCCTCATATTCCCTTATTATATAATTTTTCCTTATATAGTGGTACTTCTTTCTCCAGATGAAATCAAAATTAAGTTAATTAATTGATTTTATCTTTTTTGGAAGAAATTGGATATTTCCCAGAAAAACCTGGGTAAATGAATCTAGAAAGACTCAATTTTCGATAACAATATTCTCCGTAAATTGTGATATCCCTCTGTAACCAAGAGTTCATAGTTCTGCATTTTTACATTTTTTGGCCAATATTTAACAAGATGGATAAGATGAAGCGCCAAGGATGATAATTATGACGATACAACCAAAAGTTTTGGTGTTTTTTTCTTAAGAAATGTACAAATATCTTTCCCCTCCTAATATTTCTTTCAGGAAATCAAAATCTAGGTCAAGTTAACCTATCTGTTTAACAAAACAACAATATACACATCGACAAAAACATCTGTGATTGTTTTTATACTCACTCCCATGCGATTTCAAACCTGTCCAGTCAGCGCTAGCAGCAGGTGTGTGTATGTGTGTTTTTAAATCGCTTTTCCGTTTGCGTGTTTTGTCCTAGCAGAGGTTCCGTCTCAGCTGAACTGTGTGACAGTCACATGATACACTGTAGCGATTCATTTGTATACAAGATTTCTGAACGTATCGACACTCATGCAGGCGTCCGCGGATTGTAAGTGTTTTTTTTTTTTATCTGTTTGTTGTTCGATTTTTGTCAAATATCATCAGTGTCATTTAGAAACCGTCTTGTTTTTTAAATGCGAAGGCCACGAACAGTCCATATACTACATATACATCAACATCTTCCTCATTTTGTCTTTAGGCGTTCAGCGAGGTTTCTTCTTATTTTCATAATTAATTCCTGGATTATCATTTAAATCTGTATTTGTAAGTAAAGATGCATTTATGAAGAACCAACCTGATTTTATGTGTTCAAAGAAGTGGATTTTATTTTTGTTTTAATTATGTCAGAGATTTTAATTTTAAAGAAGTGACGTAAATATAATCGGAATTGCCGTTGGTTTAAGAATAATATTTTTATGTTTTATGCAGTTATATGTTTTGTTTTTTTTACAAGTGCTTACAGTTGTAATCAAAAGTTTACATACACCCTACAAGGATAATTGGCCTCATATGGCAAAAAAACAAACCAACAAACGTATATACATGTAGTTTCAACCTTCATATACCAAAAATATTTTTCTAAATGTATTTTTGGGGCAAGAAAATGCATTTTCTTGGACTGGAATATACAGAAATATATACAGGTCGAATTGTATTTTTAAAATGACCCAAAATGTATTTGAGGAAAAAAAAATATATATATATATATATATATATATATATATATATATATACACACACTACCGTTCAAAAGTTTGGGGTCAGTAAGACTTGTAATAGTCTTTAAAGAAGTCTCTTATGCTCATCAAGGCTGCATTTATTTGATTAAAAATATAGAAAAAAAACAGTAATATTGCAAAATGTTTTTACAATATAAAATAATGTTTTTTATTTTAACATACTTTAAAATAGAATTTATTCCTGTGATGAAAAGCTGAATTTTTATCAGCTGTTACTCCAGTCTTAAGTGTCACATGATCCTTCAGAAATCATTCTAATATGCGGATTTATTATTAGAATGATCAATGTTGGATAATATCAACAGTTGTGCTGCCAAATATTTTTTGGAACCTGTGATTTTTTTTTTTCAGGATTCTTTCATGAATAACAAGTTTAAAAAGTACAGTGTTTATTCAAAATATAAATATTTTATAACAATGTAAATTATTTATTCTTAACTTTTAATAAACTTTTAATTATTAACTTAATACATCCTTGGTGAATAAAAGTATTAATTTCTTAAAAAAAAAAAAGAAAACGAAACAATAAAAATGTACTGACCCCAAACTTTTGAACGGTAGTGTATATATATATATATATATATATATATATATATATTATTATTATTATTATTATTATTTATTTTTTTGCTGTATGGGGTATAAACTAATTATTTGTTATTATTATTATTATTATTATTATTATTATTATTTTGGAACCATTTAAATATCTTATGTACCTTTTAAAGATCAGACTAAATGAAAAGTAAGTAAAAGTAAGATGTAAAGCTATGTGGAATATCTTATTCGAGGCAGTACTAAATAAAAACAAATGCATTTTTTAAAAAAACTTTCAGCAAATTAACATTTAGCAGTTTCTTCAATTGTTATGTAACCCTGATATGTACTTCATGACTTTTAGTGGAGAATTTTTGTCATATAAAAGTGCGTTGGTTTCATTAGTTGTGTCTCATTTGCACGTTTAGCTCATTGATTGGACACATGGACTGAAGCGTCATCATGCCTGTGAACGCCGCTGTGATTAGAGGAGTTCAGAAGCTGGTGCTCTATGAGACCAGAGCTGTAAGTCACATTTTATTTATTATTCATGACAGGTAAATGCATTGCTTTGAATATGGTTCTGAATTTAAAGGTCTGCTCTTTTTAATGCAGTGAACAGCAGCATATCATGTTTCAGCAGCTTGTGCACATTTGAATGTGAATATATGCAAAAACTCATGAGATTTCACTAGTGATTTGTAAAGCATCACACAGATGTTAATGCCACTCTGTGCTGCTAGATGGCAGTGTTCACCTGTCATCAAACTGAGACCTGATGTCTGTTTCACTGTCTGAACTGCAGCACAATGTCTTGTTAAATCTGTGGTACGGCTTTGTGTGCAGTCTAACTTTGTCTAATTGTAATAGAAATTAAAGTATGGGGAAAAATGTATAATTGAAAAATAACAGTTTCATTTTGATTAGTTTGGAATAATTAAGATTTGTAAATGTTTTTTTAAACAAGTCTCTTCTTCTCACCAAGGTTGCATTTATTTGATCAAAGATACAGTAAAACAGAAATGCTGTGAAATATTATTACATTTCAAATCAGCACTGACTGGATGCTTTCAACTGATTGAACTGTCAGCAACTGAACTGCAGTGTTTAAACTATTTCAGATATAGTGAATTAAGCTACAAATTCCATAATAATGCACAATGTTTTTATCTAACATGTATTTTGAGCTGCAGCTCGTCATATTAATGGAGTGTTTCACTAGTTCGCAGTAAACCGGTTACCACACCTTAATATGTTCTTAGATTTGTGTCGGATGTTATCTTTGGAATGGAAATATGGATATTTGTAACCATCATATTTTTTTCGTTTATTTCGGTTAATGTCATAAAACTAGCCAGCTAAGCCAGTAATAGTACTGGCAGTGTCGTGTAAACATGACTGAAGACGCGAAAAGCGGAGGAACAGACAAACCGAATCAATTGAGTGAGTCATTTACGCTGGAGCCGCTCCGATTGATTCAAACGTGACTTCCATCATTCAGTTCAAGCGATTCATTAGCAAAAATCAGATCAAAACAGCAATTCATTTTCAAATTTCGACATCGCTTGTAATGATTTTAAAAAGCACGTAGTTATGGGTGGAACAGAGCTGTTCGAAACTCCGAATCAGTTAAACCATTTTGTCGCAAAATGATTCAATGTGTCGAAGCGCCCGTGAATCATTTGATTCAGATCTGGACTCCAAATCGCGTATCGCGAATCATTTGATTCAGGTCGGGACTTTCGGAGCGGGTTCGCGAATCATTTGATCGGAACTTCGCGTATCGCGAATCATTTGATTCAGGTCGGGACTTTCGCGAATCATTTGATCGGGTTCGCGAATCATTTGATTCAGGTTGAGGGATTCCAATCATTTGATTCAGGTTGGGACTTCGGGCGGGATGCGAATCATTTGTTCAAACTTGCTTATCGAATCATTTGATTCAGGTCAGGACTTCGGTGAGGGTTAAAATCATTTGATCGAACTGCGAATCATTTGATTCATACTTCAAATCGAACCGATGAATCATTTGATTTAGGTTGGGACTTCGGGCCGGGATCGCGAATCATTTGATCGGAACTGCGAATCATTTGATTCAGGTCATTACTGAGGATTGCGAATCATTTGATTCAGAACATTTGATCGAAACTTTGCTTATCGCTTGAATCATTTGATTCAGGTCAGGACTTCGGTGAGGGTTGAATCATTTGATCAGAACTATCGCTAATCATTTGATTCAGGGGACTTCAAATCAATCGTGAATCATTTGATTTAGGTTGGACTTTCGGGCCGGGATCGCGAATCATTTGATCGAACATCGCGAATCATTTGATTCAAGGTCAGGACTTTCGGAGGATTCGAATCATTGATTCAGGTTTGGGACTTTGAATTAGGATCGAATCATTTGATCGAACTTTATCATGAATCATTTGATTCAGGTCAGTACTTCGGAGAGGATTGCGAATCATTTGATTCAGGTTGGACTTTGATCAATCATTTGATCGAAACTTTGCTTATTTGAATCATTTGATTCAGGTCAGGACTTTCGGTGAGGGTTCAATCATTTGATCAGAACTGCATCATTTGATTCAGGTCGGACTTCAAATCGCGAATCATTTGATTTAGGTTGGGACTTTCGAGCGTCGGAATCATTTGATCGAACTATCATAGATTTCTTTTCATTTTCAGGTCATCATTTGATCTCCGAATCATTTGATTCAGGGGACTCGAATCGAATCATTGGGTTAAGGACTATCCGAATCATTTGATCGAACTTTATCGAATCATTTGATTCAGGTCAGGACTTCGGTGAGGGTTGAATCATTTGATCGGAACCGGATCGCGATCATTTGATTCAGGTCGGGACTTCAAATCGCGAACCGTGAATCATTTGATTCAGGTCAGGACTTCGGGAGGTTCAATCATTGGTTCAGGTTGGGACTTCGGGATCGCGAATCATTTGATCTGCGTCGCGAATCATTTGATTCAAGGTCAGGACTTTCGTGAGGTTCGCGAATCATTTGATCGAAATCAATCATTTGATTCAGGTCGGACTTCAAATCAACCGTGAATCATTTGATTTAGGTTGGACTTTCGAATCATTTGATCAACTTCAATCATTTGAGTCATGATTCTCATTGATTCAGGTTGGGACTTTCGAGGGATGGAATCATGATCGAACTTATCAATCATTTGATTCAGGAAGTTAGGAATCATTTGATTCAGGTTGGACATAATCATTTGATCGGGAACTCAGGACTTTTGAGGGTTCATGAATCATTTGATCGATTCAGGTCGGGACTTCAAATCGCGAATCGTGAATCATTTGATTTAGGTTGGGACTTTCGGAGCGGGATCGCGAATCATTTGATCGGAACTTCAATTTGGGACTGCGGAGAGAGTTCGCGAATCATTTGATCGGAACGTTATGTATCGCGAATCATTTGACTCCGCGTGGCGTTCCGAGTCCTGATTTGTTCTGAAATGATGGATCGCGAATCATTTGATTCAGATCAGGATTTCGGAGCGGGTTCGCAAATGTTTCTTTCTGATTATTAAACCATAGAAAATATCAAACTATTAAGACTGTACAGTTATAAAAAAAAGTAAGAAAAATATGAAATAAAGTACACAAATAAAAATCAGTTGGTGAGTGTAGCAAAACCATGATTAATATGGTTTAAATAGTTTTTTTTCTGCAAGGGATTCGTTGCCAGGTTAACAAACAAACAAACAAACAATAAAAATAAATACATAAATCTAAACTTTAAGAGGAAAAAAGAGAGTTTAGAGCCAGCTTTTTGTTTATGCATGTGAAATTTAGCTAGCAGAAAACACAAATGAAGTTATATTTTCCTATATTCTCTTTTGAGTAGTCAAACAATCCAAAGAAAACCTCTTTGAAACAGAAAGAAAAGTCAAATGAGATCAGATGAACATTTAAATAAACGTTGTATGGTTCACTGACAAACAAGTACATGAATCTTCCTCAGAAGAAAAACAGCGACTCACTTCAGCGTCTGACTTATATTATAATTACGTCCATAAGCTTTCTGTGAAATTAGAATGAACTCATGAATCTGTTGTTTGACCTCTTCATATTTAACGAGAGAACTATAGTTTCCAAAGCCGGACATCGCTCGTTATGATTTTCAGAGGTGTAAACACGCAGACATATGGACGGTTCGGTACAATGTGAGTCCTTTGTGTCCCTTTAATTTCATGCTGTATTTTACAGTCTTTTAAAGCACAGAACAGGACAGATCGGACCGTTTATGAGCGCAGCTGTCATTAATGGCAGAATACAGACTGTAATGACAGAGAACAAGACCGGCTCTCTTGATCCTCAGTGTGTCGGCGACTGTGTTCTCAGCGTGTCCGTTTCATTGGGAGTCTTTAATGCGTCTTACCTGGAAATCTGTCCAAATAAAGAGCAGAGTGCCTTGAACCCTGCTGTTTTTCTTCATATCCACTCAATAACTCTCTGTATGTCTGATATTCTTTTGTGGATTTTATGAAAACGGTCAAGAACAAGTCCAGGTCATACTTCACTCCAAAATCAAACTATCAAAGTAAAGTTGTGTTTTTTGCGTAAAGAAAATAAAGTTTGTTTTAAGTCCATTTTGTTGCATTTTCATGACAGTTAAAACACATTTTACCCATAAATTCTTATTACTGTGATGTACAGTTGTATTACAGTACTGTTTGCTAATAAAAAAAAATCACAATAATGAGAATTTATTGAGACTCACCATCTCAAAAAACTTGAAAGTTCAGATAGATTACAGCAATAAATGACTTTTGGAAGTGGAAAAGAAGCTTGTGAAAATGGTTAATTGATTGTCTTTTTTTTCCAGAGGTATTTTCTGGTGGGCAGTAATAACGCTCAAACGAAACACCGCGTCTTGAAGATCGACCGCACTGAACCGAGAGATCTGGTCATTATTGATGACAAGGTGAGCTGATCACAATCTTCAGAAATAAGTCAACATGAAATGGTTTTTGCAACCTATTTTACTTTCATGATGAGACGCATTTTTTTTTTTTCTAAATTCACTATGGTGGAAATAACATTTCATTTTTGATATATTTGCATGTAGCTTTAGTTTTAGTCAAAATTGTTGTTTTTGTAACTTTCTTTGTAGCTTTAATTTTTTTTAAATGTATTTATTTTCAGTAATTTTGCTTTGTCTTTTTTTTAGTAGTTTTAGTTTTTTTGTGTTTGTTTGTAGCTTTAATTTAAATTTATGTTAGTTTTACTAATAATAACATAATTTCTTCATTTTTTTTTTTTATTTTTTTTTTAGGTGTGTATGTATCGTTAATTTGTATTTATTCCAGTTTTGGTAATTTTGTGGTGGTGGAAATAGCATGTAATTAAAAATATATATATGTAGGTTTAATTTATATTTGTTTCAGTTTTAGTAATTTTGTGAGTTTTGGGGAGAAAAAAAAATACACACACACACACACACACACACACACACACACACACACACATATATATATATATATATATATTAGATTTGTATGTTTAATTTATATTTATTTTAGTTCAATTTTAGTAATTTTGTCATGGTAGAAATAACATTGAAATTTTTAAATGTTTGTATATTGCTTTAATTTAATTTATATTTATATTATATGTTAGTTTTTCTAATGTTGTAATGGTGGAAAGATGTAATTTAAAAAAAAATATTTAGATGTAGTTTTAATGTATATTTATTTTAGTTTTAGTCATTTTGCTATGGTGGAAATAACATTAAATTTTTTTTAAATATTTGTATGTAGCTTTAATTTATATTTATTTTAGTTTTTTAATTTTATGTCCTTTTCACTTAATTCATTGTTAATTTTTGTTAAGATTTAATTCTATTTATTTTAGTTTTAGTATTAGTAATTTGTTACAAACTCTAAAGCACAATGTTATGCACTTTTTAATTTTTTGTTTTTAATATTTTGTGTGTTTTAGTTTTAGTCATTTTATGTGCTTTTGTCTTTTTTAGGTTTATATCTATTTAGCTTTAATTTATACTTATTTTTAGTTCCAGTAGTTGTGTGCTTTTGTAATTTTTAGTAGTTTTTCTTATTTTAATATTTCTAAGTAGCTTTAATTAATTTTTATTTTATTTCTTTTATTTCTTTTTATTTTTATTTATTTTATTTTTAAAAAATAATCTGATGACTTTTCTCTGTTATTAATGCTAATTTAATCCACTGACAATAAATCAGCATTTGATGAATTTCATCCCTGAATTGATCGATAGAAATTCATTGTTTATATGTGAAGTTTTGTTCAGTGTAAATGTGTGTGTTTATTATGTGTGTATTTTTCTGCCAGCATGTTTACAGTCAGCAGGAAGTGCGAGAGCTGCTCAGCCGTCTGGATCTCGGCAACCGCACTAAAATCGGGCAGAAGGGATCCTCCGGTCTTTCCAGAGCCGTGTCAGCCTACGGCATTGTGGGTAAGAGCCTTTTTCCTCGATTGGCCAAAGTTTCATTTCCTTTGTTTATTCCATTACGTCTTTCCCTCAGTCTTGTAAATTAGCTGCGCACTAATGCAATTAGCCGGCGTTGTAGCGGTGCGGTGTTTAGCGCGCTATCGCAGGCACGTGCGTCGTCTAAAGGTCAGGCGAGTGTTTCAGAATTGTGCGGATGCCCACGCTCTTTACCTGAGACGCTTCGCCCACAGGCACCTCGTCGCCATGGAAACTGCACATGTGCACCAGAGCGCTGCCCACACGTGCGTCTTTGAGATGCCAGAGATTTACAGCACACTTTTTCAGCTGGAAAACCATAACAATAACAAAAAACAAACTGATTATGTTTCGATTGGTCAGTTGTAGTTACCGAGATGAGCTCAGCTGCTTGTTTTGGCACACAAGCCTCCGTGAGCGACTCGTTTGAGTACAGAAGCAGAAGCTCTTCATCTTCATCATAAAATGTTTACGCACCCTAGTGAAAAATAAATATACTAAAATGCATTTAAAATTTGTTTCATGCTAAGTATACTACAAATACATATTGTGTACTTAATAAAAATACCCTGCAGTTGTACTTTTAGTATATTATAAAGGTATATTTAAACTAATTTTGTACTTTATGCACTTTAATTGTGCGGAAGTAATGCTGAAGTCCAACTAAAGATATACTTAGACTATTACAAGTTTACTTTAGGTACACTTTAAATATTTTGCATTTAAAAACTGATATTTAAAGATCATACAGTCCTCATTTTTTTAATATATATTTTGAATTTGCTTTATTTTAAATTTAGTTTAATTTTTAAGAAATTTATGTGGCTTTTTCACATTTCAATTTAATGATTTATTCAGTTTTAATTTTAGTCATTTTTAGTCATTTTTAGTCATTTTAGTAGTTTAGTGCTTTTGTCATTTTTAGTATTTTTGTTTTTTATTTTTTTATTTAACTTTAATGCACATTTATTTTAGTTTTGTCATGTTTTGTGCTTTTTCAGTTTTATTAGATTTCGCTTTTTTTATACATTTCTATTTGGCTTTAATTTATATATATATTTTAATTTTAGTTTTAGTAATTTTGTATGCTTTTGTCACTTGTATTATTTTTTTATATATCTACTTAGCTTCAATTTCTATTTATTTATTTATTTAAATGTAGTTTTAGGTATTTGTTATGCATGTCATTTTTTTTTGTACTTTTGTGATTTAGTAGATTTTATGTCCATATTTTTCCTAGTTTTTTTTATATTTCTCTGTAGATTTAATTTATATTTATTTCAGTTGTAGTATTTTGCTATGGGCTTTTGCTGTATTTTATTGTAAATAGTTGGCTTTTTTATTATTTTTTGTGTTTTAATATTTATTAATATTAATAATATTTTATTTAATATTTCTATTTAGCTTTAGTTATTATTTATTTTAGTTTAAGTAATGTAAAGATTTTTTATGCTGTCTCTATTTAGTCTTTATTTATTTCAGTTTGAATTTGTGATTTTAGTAATACAACTTATTTTATTTCAGTAAGTTGTCAAATTAAATTTAATTTGCTTTTAGCTTTGCAAAAATTGAAAATTTTCATCTACTATTTATATTTTACATTCATTTTAGTTTAGTGCTTTTGTAAATTTTTATTATTTTTTTAATAGTTTTAATAATTTTATGTGCTTTTGCCATTTTTATTTTTTTATTACTATTTAACTTTAATTTACATTTATTTTGTGTAGGTTTAGTGCTTTCGTCATTTTTATTAGATTTTGTTATATGTATTTCTGCTTGGCATTAATTTATATAATTTTTTTTTCACTTTTAATTTTAGTAATATTGTTATGTGCTTTTGTCATTTTTATTAGTTTTTTTTTTTTAATTAAATATATCTATTTAGCTTTAATTTATGTTTATATAAGTTAATATATAAATGTCATTTTTCCTGTTCATTTTTTTGTATTTCTATGTATCTTTAATTTATATTTATTTCAGTTTTCATAATTTGCTATGTGCTTTTATCATTTTTATTTTTTGTTTTTTAAAAATATTTTTAGTAATTGTTATATTTTTGCATTTTTTTTGTTGTTGTTTTTGTTTTAATATTTCTATTTCAGTTTTAGCTCTAGTAATTTTATGCTTTTGTTAGTTTAATTAGATATTGGTTTTTGTATATCTCTATTTAGCCTTCATTTATTCCAGTTTGAGTTTTAACAATAACAGCACTGTTCCTGGATCAGCAGGCTTGTGTGTGTCTTAATTTGCTCTCAGACCGAATCGTGTCACACTGAACCTGCAGCGTCTCCTCACTTGATTGCGGCCGGTGCTGTGAGAAACTGGGTGATGATCTGCAGGTCATGACCTACTTCTGCTGACACACATCTGGTGCAGTCTCACTTTTTGTTGCATTAGTCATTGAAATGCTGTCTTATGCAACCTCCATGCGCCTCTAATCACCTCGGCTGAGGGAGCCGGCTGTCGTGGAAGCAATAAGAAGCGCTAATTTTGTGCACAAACAAGTAGATCAGAACATTGATGTGTGTCACGCATTTATGACACACCTGATGGATTCATGACAAACTTGTGTGTTATTGTGTGCCGGAGGTTGATTATACCCTCACGTCTCATCATTACAGTGATGTGTTTACCTCCGAATGCACTTTAAACATGAAAAAAAAAACGGAAATATTGCTGCACTTAAAGCACTCAAAAATGAATGTTCACTGAAAATATACTCACCCTGAGGCCATCCGCGACGTATACGAGTTTGTTTCTTAATCAGATTGGTAAAAATGTGTCATTCTAACACTTGCTCACCAATGGATGTGAATGGGTGCCGTCAGAATGACAGTCAAAACAGCTGATAAAACATCACAATAATCCACACCACTAAAGTGGTGATGTTTTTATCAGCTGTTTGGACTCTCGTTCTGACGGCACCCATTCACATCCATTGGTGAGCAAGTGTTAGAATGACACATTTCTACAAATGTGGTGAAGAAACAAACTCATCCTAGTCTTCTATCACTAATGATCTGGAAAGGTGACATGTTATAGCAAAGAAATGTCATTTTCTATCGCTTGCTCACCAATAAATGTGAATGGGTGCCGTCAGAAAGAGAGTCCAAAGAGCTGATAAAAGATCACAATAATCCACAAGTAATCCACACCACTCCATTGGTGATGTTTTATCAGCTGTTTGGACTCTCATTCTGACGGCACCCATTCACATCCGTGGCAAGTGATGCAATGACACATTTCTACAAATGTGGTGAAGACACAAACTCATCCTAGTCTTCTATCACTAATGATCTGGAAAGGTGACATGTTATAGCAAAGAAATGTCATTTTCTATCGCTTGCTCACCAATTTATGTGAATGGGTGCCGTCAGAACGAGAGTCCAAACAGCTTATAAAAACATCACAGTAATCCACAAGTAATCCATATCGCTAAAGTGGTGATGTTTTTATCAGCTGTTTGGACTCTCATTCTGACGGCACCCATTCATTGCAGTAGATCCATTAGTGAGCAAGTAATGCAATGACACATTTCTACAAATCTGATGTTCTTGGATGATCTGATGGTGAGGATATTTTCAGCAAATGTTCATTTATGGCTGAATTTTTCCTACAAGAGCTCTGAATGACAGAAACAGGAGTGACGGATTAATTTAGTACAGAGGGAATGAAGAAAATCATGAATCAATTGTAGTCAGAAATGTGCTTAAATGTGTTTGTTCAGGTCTTGTTTACTGTAAACTCCATCAGTTGTTTCTATGAATATGTGCTTCAGTTGTGTTTGCATATATATGAATAAGATTGAACGCCGATGCCGGTCTTCATAAGAGACTCTTCATGGCCGCATGAGCTTTGAGGCACTTTGAGGAGTATTTTCCATTCAAATGACATGATGCGTATATTTTTTTGGCATTTTTGTAATTTTTGTTATGTAACAGTAATAAGAAGAGTCCAAAGAGAGTGTTTTTGTTTGACAAGCAGATCACATCAACAAGCATTCATCGAATAATAAAAACAGTGACACTTTTCAATAAGATCTTATTAGTTGATGCATTACAGTGAGGGAAAAATTATTTGATCCCCTGCTGATTTTGTACGTTTGCCCACCGACAAAGAAATGATAAGTCTGTAATTTTAATGGTGGGTTTATTTGAACAGCGAGAGAACATATATATATTAGAATGGCTGGCTGAGAAACAAGCAATATTTAATTAGTTAAATAGAGACTGAAACAGATTGGATTTATTCATATTAAATATATAAACTTTGAGTTTAAATCACATTCAGGTTATTAGTAGTATTACAGAAATCTGCTCTGATGAAGTTTATTAGTTCATGTTAAAACTGTAATTCAAACGGATGGAAATTGTATGTGCAATTCAGATGCATAAATCTTATTTATTTTCTGACCATATAGTCGTTGAAGTCGATGGTGCTAAATCATAAACAAACTAGTGTAGTTAACTGATGAAACCGTACCGTAAGGTGTTAAAAGAGCATCATGTTTTAATCTCTTCTCTCACGTCTTTCAGGTTTCGTGCGGTTTCTGGAGGGTTACTATATCGTGTTGATCACCAAACGTCGTAAAATGGCAGATATTGGCGGACACTCGATTTATAAGATTGAAGACACGAATATGATCTACATTCCCAATGATTCTGTGAGAGTCACACACCCTGATGAGGCCCGGTGAGTCAATTTATACTTATTAGGTTGGCTTGAGACTATTATTATTATTATTATTGTTATTATTATTATTATTATTATTATTGCTAGTAACTTGCTAATCATGCTAGCAACATACTAGCAACTTGTTAATCATGTTAGAAAAATGCTAGTTACTTCATGCTAGAAACACGTTAGCAACTTGTTAATGCTAGAATCTTGCTAATCATGTTAGAAACATGTTAGAAATACGTTAGCAACTTGCTGATCATGGTAGAAACATGTTAGCCACATGCAAAAAACATGCTAACAACTTGTTAATCATGTTAGAAACATGCAAGTAACTTGCTAATCATGTTAGCAACATATTAGCAACTTGTTTATCATGCTAGAAACATGCTAGCAACTTGTTAATTATGCTAGCAACATACTAGCAACTTGCTAATCATGCTAGCAAATTATTAATCATGCTAGAAACACATTAGCAACTTGCTAATCATGCTAGAAACATGCTAGTAACTTGCTAATCATGCTAGAAACACATTAGTAACTTGCTGACCATGCTAGAAACATGTAAACAACTTGCTAATCATGCTAAACCATGTTAGCAACTTGTTAATTGTGCTAGCAACATACTAGCAACTTGCTAATCATGCTAGCAAATTATTAATCATGCTAGAAACACATTAGCAACTTGCTAATCATGCTAGAGACATGCTAGTTACTTCATGCTAGAAACACGTTAGCAACTTGTTAATGCTAGAATCTTGCTAATCATGTTAGAAACATGTTAGAAATACGTTAGCAACTTGCTGATCATGGTAGAAACATGTTAGCCACATGCAAAAAACATGCTAACAACTTGTTAATCATGTTAGAAACATGCAAGTAACTTGCTAATCATGTTAGCAACATATTAGCAACTTGTTTATCATGCTAGAAACATGCTAGCAACTTGTTAATTATGCTAGCAACATACTAGCAACTTGCTAATCATGCTAGCAAATTATTAATCATGCTAGAAACACATTAGCAACTTGCTAATCATGCTAGAAACATGCTAGTAACTTGCTAATCATGCTAGAAACACATTAGTAACTTGCTGACCATGCTAGAAACATGTAAACAACTTGCTAATCATGCTAAACCATGTTAGCAACTTGTTAATTGTGCTAGCAACATACTAGCAACTTGCTAATCATGCTAGCAAATTATTAATCATGCTAGAAACACATTAGCAACTTGCTAATCATGCTAGAGACATGCTAGTTACTTCATGCTAGAAACACGTTAGCAACTTGTTAATGCTAGAATCTTGCTAATCATGTTAGAAACATGTTAGAAATACGTTAGCAACTTGCTGATCATGGTAGAAACATGTTAGCCACATGCAAAAAACATGCTAACAACTTGTTAATCATGTTAGAAACATGCAAGTAACTTGCTAATCATGTTAGCAACATATTAGCAACTTGTTTATCATGCTAGAAACATGCTAGCAACTTGTTAATTATGCTAGCAACATACTAGCAACTTGCTAATCATGCTAGCAAATTATTAATCATGCTAGAAACACATTAGCAACTTGCTAATCATGCTAGAAACATGCTAGTAACTTGCTAATCATGCTAGAAACACATTAGTAACTTGCTGACCATGCTAGAAACATGTAAACAACTTGCTAATCATGCTAAACCATGTTAGCAACTTGTTAATTGTGCTAGCAACATACTAGCAACTTGCTAATCATGCTAGCAAATTATTAATCATGCTAGAAACACATTAGCAACTTGCTAATCATGCTAGAGACATGCTAGTTACTTCATGCTAGAAACACGTTAGCAACTTGTTAATGCTAGAATCTTGCTAATCATGTTAGAAACATGTTAGAAATACGTTAGCAACTTGCTGATCATGGTAGAAACATGTTAGCCACATGCAAAAAACATGCTAACAACTTGTTAATCATGTTAGAAACATGCAAGTAACTTGCTAATCATGTTAGCAACATATTAGCAACTTGTTTATCATGCTAGAAACATGCTAGCAACTTGTTAATTGTGCTAGCAACATACTAGCAACTTGCTAATCATGCTAGCAAATTATTAATCATGCTAGAAACACATTAGCAACTTGCTAATCATGCTAGAGACATGCTAGTAACTTGCTAATCATGCTAGAAGCACATTAGTAACTTGGTTGACCATGCTAGAAACATGTAAACAATCCTTACAATCATGCTAAACCATGCTAGTAACTTGTTAATCACATGTTAGCAACATGTTAGAAACTCTGTTAGAAACTTGCTAGTCATGCTAGAAAATGCTAGTTACTTACTACAATCATGCTAGCAACTTGCTAATCTTGCTAGAAACATTTTAGCAACTTGTTAATCATGCTAGAAACGTTAACAACTTGATAATCATCTTAGAAACGTTAAAAAACTTGCTAGAAACTTGCTAGTCATGTTAGAAAAATGCTAGTTACTTACTAATCATGCTAGCAACTTGACAAGCATGCTAGAAACACGTTAGCAATTTGCTAATCATGTTAGAAAAATGCTAGTTACGTCTTAATCATGCTAACAACATGCTAGCAACTTGTTAATCATGCTAGAAACACGCTAACAACTTGCTAATCATGTTAAAACATGCTAGTAACATGTTAATCAATGATGGAAACGTTAAAAGTGCTAGAAACGTTAGAAACGTGCTGACTACATTCTAATGATGCTGGCAACATGCTAATCTAATCTAGCTACATGAAGTTTAAAACTTCAAGCTTTTACAGCTGCTGTAAACTTTCAGGCTTTTTTTTTTATCTAGTTTCGTAATAGTACATTATCATTATTGTAAGTATTGCATGTGTGTAAATAGTAAGTGATTTTATAGTAGATACTATATTAGTGTCCTGTGATCATTTTATCCAGTTGTAGTATTAATTTGCATCCAATTTTGTGTTAGAACGTCTTAACTTTTAACATGCAGAATAAGTAATGAGACTTTTAAGGCTGTTTGCATACAGAAAGCTCACATGCAGTATGTGTTCAGTATGCATACTGCTGTAGTAGTGATCGTAAGTATGCTACTGTTCGTCTGTTCCTGGTTTTCCTCACACATCGTGTCTGTCCTGCTGCGGTCGGTCACTCTGATCTCTGGATGCAATTCACACGTGTGTGTGTGACGACAATGTAGTTTGTTATTTGTCACTGTTATGATGTGTGTTTGAGGTTTATAGTAACACAGAGTACTTTGAAAAGTACAGCCTGTTACTGTTGACTCATGTAACACGAGACGCTGTCTGCGTCTTTGTGTCCAATTTATGTCGAGCGCTTCAATAACATCACTTTCCTTCAGATCTACTGATATTACATTGTATCAAAGAATTGTTTTGTGCAACTATGTCGTGATTATAACAAATGAAGTAAAAAGTACATTGTTACTATCTTGAGAGTGGTCAAAAGCTTGTAAGCTGCATTTATTTCATAAAAAATACAGTAAAAATGTGAAATATTATTGCAATTTAAAATGCCTGTTTTCTGTTAAGATGTAATTGATCGCTGATTAAAGCTGAATTTTCAGCACCATTACTCCAGTCCAGTTTTTATTTTTATTGTCTACCCGTCTGCAATGAATATTTTTTTTTTTATTTTTATTTTATTTTATTTTGTACCTTTGTGCAAAATACAGTTAAAAACGACAATTTTATTTTATGTTTCATACTTTGTTCTTTTATTTGGTACCCTACTGTCAAATATTTTATTTTATTTTATTTTATTTTATTTTGCACATTTCTGTAAAACACAGTTAAAATACAGTTTAAAAGTTTTTTTATTTTATTTTATTTTATTTTGTACCTTTCCGCAAAATACAGTTAAAAACAACAATTTTATTTTGTTTCATACTTTTTTCTTTTGTTTGGTACCCTACTGTTACATTTATTTATTTTATTTTATTTTGAACATTTCTGCAAAATACAGTTAAAAACAGTTAATACACAGTTAAAAAGTTTTATTTTATTTTATTTTATTTTATTTTATTTCATTTCATTTCATTTTATTTTATTTTGTACCTTTCCACAAAATACAGTTAAAAACAACAATTTTATTTTATGTTTCATACTTTTTTTCTTTTATTTGGTACCCTACTGTCAAATATTTTATTTTATTTTATTTTATTTTATTTTATTTTGTACCTTTTTGCAAAATACAGTTAAAAACAACAATTTTATTTTATGTTTCATACTTTTTTTCTTTTATTTGGTACCCTACTGTCAAACATTTTATTTTATTTTATTTTTATTTTATTTTGTACCTTTCCACAAAATACAGTTAAAAACAACAATTTTATTTTATGTTTCATACTTTTTTTCTTTTATTTGGTACCCTACTGTCAAATATTTTATTTTATTTTATTTTATTTTATTTTATTTTGTACCTTTTTGCAAAATACAGTTAAAAACAACAATTTTATTTTATGTTTCATACTTTTTTCTTTTATTTGGTACCCTACTGTCAAATATTTTATTTTATTTTATTTTGTACCTTTCTGCAAAATACAGTTAAAGCAGAGTTAAAATACAATACAAAATTATTTTATTTTATTTTATATATCTGTGAAGATGTAATTGACTGCTGTGATTAAAGCTGAATTTTCAGCATCATTACTCAAGTCCAGTTTTTATTTTTATTGTGTACCCATCTGCAATGAATATTAGAATATTTCTATGCAAGAATATTTGTAGCATATTAGAATGATTTCTGAAGGATCATGTGACACTGAAGACTGGAGTAATGATGCTGAAAATTCAGCTTTGATCACAGAAATAAATTACATTTTAACAGATATTTACATAGAAAACAGCGGTTTAAATTCTAATAATATATCATAATTTTTAAATGTATTTCCAATCAAATAAATGCTGTCTTGTTGAGCAGGAGAGACTTTAGTGTAGGCCCAATCAATGAATGATTATAACATGAACAAATGCAGAGTGTAACATTTTAATTTGTTGTTTTCTTACATGTTAATTGTGTTTTTCCACAGATATGTGAGAATCTTCCAGAACGTGGATCTGTCCAGTAACTTCTACTTCAGGTGAGCGTGTGATTGTGCATCTGTTCGTCTTGTCGTTTATCTCAAAGCCCTTTAGAAAGTGTCTCGTACTCATAATGCTGTGACCTCGAATCACTGCTCAGATCATTGTAATGAAAATATGATTTATGAGCTCCTCAGATGCATCCTCATGTGGCCTTTTTCATTATTATTCGTCCTTATTTGTCCTTTTTCACCTTGTTTCTTTTCAACAATCTGGCTGTAACCTTTTCTTCATAAAATATGAAGAATTATCCTAAAACCTGAATGCTGTATTAGATCACGAGGTATCAAAGCAAGTGTCTTTAATTAGACTAAAGATTACAAGCCTTTTTTTTCTAGGTAAGATGTAATTTTAACTTGTCCAGAAATTTTTTATTAAAGTTGTTGTTTTCCTACCTCTGAGAATTTCAGACTTTCTTCATTAATCCATCTCTGAACAAAAAAAATAAATAAAATAAGGTCATTGTAATATCATTGGTATTGCTAATATAGTTTTTTTTTTTTTAACTTTAATTTTAGTTTGTGTTTGTCTTTTATTATATTTAGTATTTTTATTTTCTTTTTATTATTATTATTTTTTATTTTATTGCCTTCTGCAGAATATAGATTATTTTTATTTTTCTGTTATTTTAAAGTTTTTTAGTTTGTACTCTTTTTGTACCCCCATGTTTTTATTTATTTTATTTTATTTTATTTACATTTTATTTAATTTAATTTTTTTTTTTTATTTTATTTTATTGTATTGCCTTTGTCATTTTGTTTTATATTTTTAATTTTTTTTTACCCTTTTGCAAAATACAGAAACCTACTTATTTTATTTTTCATTGTTTTTAATTTTTTAGTTTGTACCCTTTTTGTACCCACATTATTTTATTATGTTATTTTATGTTTTATTTTATTTTATTTTATACTTTTCTGTAAAATACTATTAAAACCTACTTTTTTTTTAAAATTTTGTACCCTTCTGCAGTATACAGTTAAAATCAACAATTTTATTACTTTTCATTATTTATTTATTTTTTTGTTTTGTACCCTTCTGCTAAATATTTTATTTTATTGCCTTCTGCAGAATATAAATTATTTTACATTTTTTATTTTGTCATTTTATTTTATATATATATTTTTTTACCCTTCTGTAAAATACAGAAACCTACTTATTTTATTTTTCTGTTATATTAAAGTTTTTTGTTTGTACCCTTTTTGTACCAACATTTTTTATTTTATATTTTATTTTAAACTGCATTTTTAGTCTACTTTTGAATACATTGATAGATCTGGGGAAAATATAAAAATATATATTTATATTTATTTTTTACAATGAATAGGTTATTTCTATAGAAATAACCTATTCATTGTAAAATAAAATAGCACAGCAAGCAAAAGTTAAGCTAGTTTTGCGATTTCAGCAGGAAAGTTTAAACACAAGTTTAGTTGTTTTGTGTCCCGCTGGTGAATTACAAAAACGAGACGAGCGCTGGTGAATTGAACACAAATCATGTTTGTTTTGAGGGTGGACGGGTCTGTAAATGAGATGTCGTCTTGTGGGAAGCTGAAATAATTGCACGTGTGTGCTGATGAACTTACGCATCTCTAAGCGAGTTCATTCGGTGCGCTTCATCTCTGAGCAACATGCTGTAACCTAGCAACAATGAAAGCTGCGTCCCGTTTCTCAACACATATGAAAAGTGTGATTGTTTTTGCTTTGAGTGCATGTGACCCGTTTGACCCTGTGACCTTGTGACCTTTAGTTACAGCTACGACCTGAGCCACTCGCTGCAGCACAACATGACGCTGCTGCAGATGCCGTGTGACGCCGGAGAGAGCGAAGAGCTCAACACCAGCGGCAGACAGGACAGCTTTGACATCTTCGAGGAGGAGGGACTCCCCACTCAAGGTTTGCTTTTTTACCACTCTTGGAAAAATATATATATATATATATATATATATATATATATATGTGTGTATATAATTGTGTATGTTACTTTCTGTAAAAGACAATTAAATCCAACCTATTTTTTTTATTTTGTACCCTTCCACAATATATACAGTTAACACCAACAATTTTATTGTTTTTTTAATTATTATTTTTTTTTTGTTTTGTGCCCTTATGCTAAATATATTTTATATATATATATATATATATATACAATTTTTTTATTGAAATGTATTATTATTTTATGTATTTATATGTAATCTTGATTTTTATTTTATTTTATTATTTATTTTATTTTTTTATTTTTTTTATTTAAATGCATTATTATTTTAAATATTTAGATTTGATATATATTTTATAGCTTGATTTTTATTTTTTGTTTTTGTTTTGTTTTTATTATTTTTTTTCTTAATTATATGTTTAGATTTTATGTGTTTTGGGTTTTATTTTTTATTTTTATTGTTTTCTTTGTTTAATTTTTTTTGTTTGTTGTTTTTGTTTTTGTATTTTTCATATTTTGTTAAAACTATTTTTAAACTACTTTCTTTTTTGTTATATTCTTTTTATTTTATATATTTACTTAATAATTACTTTATATATAATTACTTTATATCAGCACTTGGTTTATATATATATATATATATATATATAAAATTAATTTTTAAATCTTTATTATTTTATTCTATTATTTTATAAATTTATATATTTATATAAATTTTATATTGCCTTATTTTATTTTTCTATTGTTTTTTTTATTTTGTTTTATTTTAGATTTTATATTGTTATGTATTTACATTTTATATAAATATATATATTTATATTTAATGTATAGCACTTTTGGGGTTTAATTTAATTTATTTTAATATTTTATTATTTTCTTTCTTTCTTTATATATTTATACTTTATTTCTAATTTATTTTATATAATTTATTTATTCATTTCTTTATTTACTTTTATTTTTAAGGTCTCAACTCTGGATTTTTTTTTCTTTTCTTGTTATAAAGAAAGGATTTGATTTCAATTATTTTATTTTGTATGTAAATTATTAATTGGGGTGTTTGTGTTTCAGTCGTCCACAGCTTGATTAACGAACCCTACGCTAAATATGTGTGGAACGTTCGTCTGCTGGAGAAGGTCAAAGACATCGTCCATCCTGATTGGCTGCTCTACATCATTCACGGATTCTGCGGCCAATCCAGTATCCTCTTACATGACATTTTTATAGATAACGTTCTGTTGTTGTCTCTGCTGTCTCAGATCTAGTCTGTAGTGCGTGCAGATGTTTTCATGATCCTGTTTCATATAGATGATTGTCTCTGACCCCAAAGTCAGACAAAACAAAGTCTGCGCTCGTTTCACACTGATGCACATTCATGTGTGTTTGTGTGTGTATGAGATACAAAAATAGAAACCGGATACATGAACTAAATGTAATGGCAGTATTCATGCACAGTGTAGTCAGCATTGTTTATTTATCATGGGAGTGATGTAGTTTTACAATTGCTTTCCATATATCATGTTGCAAAATACAGTGAAAAGATGCTTTATTTTGTGTTTTTAATTTTTTCTTTTATTTAATTTATTTTTATTGCGTAACCTTCTGCAATGAAAACTATGTATTTTTTTTATTTGTTTTTTTTAATTTATTTGTTTTTATTGTGTAACCTTCTGCAATGAAAACTATTTATTTTATTTTTATTTTATTTTGTATTCTTCTGAAAAATACAGTTAAAAGCAACAATTGTATTTTTTTCATGCTTTTTTCTTTTCTTTTATTTTATTTTATTTTATTATTTTATTTTATTTTATACCCTTCTACAAAATGTTGTTAAAAACAACTATTTTATTTTATTTTGCACCTTTCTGTAAAATACAATTAAAACCAACTTATTTTGTTCAATTTTGTACCCTTCCACAATATAGTCAAAACCAACAATTTTATTATTATTATTATTTTTATTTTGCGCCCTTCTGCTAAAATGTTATTTTATTTTATTTTATTATTATTATTATTATTATTTTTATTTATATCCTTCTGAAATGTACAGTTAAAAGCAACAATTTTATTTTATTTTTTTTATTTTACGCCCTTCTGCTAAATTTTTATTTTATTTTATTTTATTTATGTCCTTCTGAAATATACAGTTAAAAGCAACCATTTTATTTTATATTTAATGTTTTTTATTTTATTTGGTACCCTACTGCCAAATATTATATTATTTATTTTATTTTATTTTGTACCTTTCTGTAAAATACAATTAAAACCAGCTTTTTCGTACCCTTCCACAATATGCAGTTAAAACCAACAGTTTTATTTTGCACCAACTTTTGTTTAATTTTGTACCCTTCCACAATATACAATTTTATTATTTTTTTATTTTGCACCCTTCTGCTAAATTTTTATTTTATTTTATTTTTTTTTATTTTATTTTATACCCTTTTATACTGTTGAAAACAACAATTTTGTTTTATTTTACTTTGTACCTTTCTGTAAAATACAGTTCAGTCCAACAATTTTATTATTTTTCTTTTTTATTATTATTTGTATTTTTTTTTTTATTATTTTGTACCCTTTTGCAATATACAGTTAATTTCAACAATTTTATTATTTTTCATTATTTATTTAATTTTTTGTTTTGTACCCTTCTGCTAAATATTTTTTATTTTATTTAATTTTTTTTTTATTTTATTGCCATCTACAAAATACAGCTAAAACCCACTTCTGATGGTATCGCATGGCTTCTAGTTGGACTAAGTTGGGTTAGAGGATTTATCAGCTCAACTACCTGCCGGTGAACCGGGTCTTGACCTGTCAGATCACCTTGAACCAGCAGCGAACCAGTTTCCGTGTTTCAGAAAGCAGCTTGACATGAGCTGTTTTTTTCCCAACAGAAAGTTCAGGAGGGTCAGAACTGAACCAAAGGGTACAAAACAAGCAAAAGAAACACAAAGAGAGAGAAATAATCATCCGGAGAGAGTCTGGCGCTGTTGATTGCTTGTGCGGCGTAATGGATTCTCCCTGTGAGGAGCCTGAAGGAACAGTGAACGAGTTCAGCGCATTAAAGCAGAGCCATTGAGTTCTGAATGATCTCACAGCCTCATGCGTTCATGCGAGCAACATATGAACGGAGAAGCACACAAAACACTCGAGAAATCAAAAAAATCACTTTGAAGTAACTTCTTTATTTAGAACAGACTCTAAAAACATACAAAACTGTGGAGAATCAAAACCTACTTTTAAAAATTTATTGTAGTAAATTTGTTTTATTTTATTTTTTTAACTTCAAATTTTTTGTATATTTATTTATTTATTTATTTTTTTTGTACTCTTCTGCAAAATACAATTCAAAACCTATTTATTTTATTTTTCATAAATATTTTTAAGTTAATTTAATTTGATTTAATTTTCAGTGCTTCATTTTTTTTTTCAATATTTTAAATATTTACATTTTTTCTTAATTTTTTATTCTTCATTATTTGGCATGATTTATTTATTTATTTTGAATAGTTTATTGTATTTTATTATTTGTTATATTTATTTACATTTTTATTATTGAATTACATTTATTATTATTTTATATATTAATGTTTAATATGTATTTTATCAGTCATGTTTTTTATTTATTTATTTTTATATTATTATTTGTTTTGATTATTTTCTTTCATTATATGTGTTTTATAGCATTTTGGGTTTTATTTTATTTTTTCCCTTATTTTCTGTATATTAATATTTTCTTTATATTTAGTTAATTGTTAATTTGTTTCGTTAATTCTGTATTTAAAATTTGTAAAAAAAAAAAAAAAAATTATTTCATATTTTGTTAAAACTATTTAGAAACTATATATAAATAAAATAGCATTAATTCTTAAATATATATTTTATTATTTTATATATTTATATTTAACATGTATTTTATATCACCTCTTGGTTTTATTTTACGTGTTATATTATGTATTTATATTTTATGTATTTTAAAATGTACTTAATTGAATTTAGTTTTTATTTTAGATTTTTATATGTTATTTATAGTTTATGTTATATTTATACTTTTATATAATATTTATGCTTTTCATTTATTTAATTATTTATTTTATTTAATTTTCAACATCTCATCTCTGGCATTTTTGGACCTTTTTTAATTTCTTTTTTTGTTATAAAGAAAGGGCTTTTATCTTTGATTTTCAGAGTTTAATTTAATTTCAATAATTTTTTTTGTAACCCTTCTGCAAAGTACAGTTAAAACCGACTCATTATTATTATTATTTTTAAAATAACGTCATATATTTCTTGTGGAATGTTATTTTTTTGTAGTATGTAGTATCTTCACGTTTCATGTTCCTTAACGCTGATGTTCAGAGTTGTTGATCTACGGTCGGCCGGTTTACGTCACGCTCATCGCCCGGCGCTCCAGCCGCTTCGCGGGGACGCGTTTCCTCAAGCGTGGAGCGAACTGTGAGGTACGTGACGAACGGACCATGTGCTCTTTTGTGCGGCGTTTGTCACACGACACGAGCCGTGGTTCTGCTGTATTTATCTGTGTGTGTTCAGGTGCGATTATGTAACGCTCGTTTGCTGTAAAGCCGTCATCCATTAAAGCTTCACTAAGCTCTCTGTGATGCTTTATGATGCTGAAGATTCTTTAAAACTGCAGAACGACACATTTCAGCTCCTCGTTTAACAATTAAACTACACTCAAGTCGGTTATGTAAAATCAGTAAGCTGACCAAACTCTCAAATACAGTTTGAAGTCAAGTGAATATAATTGTACTAATTTTTTAATTTTTAAAGTATTTTATTTTATGTTCTTCTGCGGAATGTAATTAAGATCTGATTTATTAATTTTTATTATTTGTACCTGATTTATTATTTTTATTATTTGTACATTTCCGCATAATGTAATTAAATTACTTTATTTTATTTTATTTTTATTTTATTTTAGGTTTAAAAAAGTTTAAAGCAAGTGCTTTAGTTTTATTCAGAAAGTAAAACACATTGAGTTATCAAAAAAGGTAAAACCTATTTTTAATGACAAACCTATTTCCGTTTAATAAATGTATTTTATTTTATTTTATTTTTTTTTTTATTTTATTTTTATTTTTTAGAAATTTTTGGGTTAGCAAGTTTTTTTTTTTTTTTAAGAAATTTAAAATCAGTTTTTCATTAAGTACAGAAAGTATGCAAGCCATCAGGAGCCTTTATTAAAAAATTAAAGCCTACTTTAAATTTCAATTTAATAAATGCATTTCATTTTTTTATTAAATGTTTTTATTTTTTTATTTTGTTTTGTTTGTTTTCATTTGATTTATCTTTGATTTTCAGCATTACACCATGTCTGAATATGTTCTTACTTAATAATTTAATTTCATTTCATTTAAATTTAACTTCAATTTTTTGAATTTAGAAAAAAAAAAAAAAAAAAACTATATTTTGTTCTATTATTTTATTTTATTTTTAAAGGTTTTAAAAGTTTTGGGGTTAGCATTTTTTTTTTTTAAGAAGAGTTTAGAAAGTAAGTTTCATTTTTCACCAGAGGGTATGCAATGCCATCATCAATGAGATCCAAAAATCTAATTTTTTTTTTTTTAATGTATTTATTTATTTTTTTTTTCACTTTGTTTTTTTAGTTTATATTTTTGATTTATCTTTTGATTTCCAGCATACCCCATATCTGAATATGTGCTTCTTTCTTAATAGTTTAATTTATATATATATATTTTAGTTTTATACAGTTATGTTTTACCTTTGCAAAACTAGAAAAGTTCTAAACCAGTTTTGTTTTATTGTATTTTTATTTTATTTTATTTTAAAGGTTTAAAGTTTTAGGGTTAGTAAGATTTTTTTTTTTTTAAAGAAATTTAAAGTAAATTTAGTAAATTTAGTACAAAAATGTAGTTTTTCATTTAGTACAGAAAGTATGCAAGCACAGAGCACAGAGACTTTATCCAAAAATCGAAAACCTAATTTTTAAATTCTCCATTTTAATAAATGTATTTTTTTTTTTTTTTTCAATTTCAATTTTAATTTTGTTTTATTTTTTTTTTTATTTGATTTACCTTTAATTTTCATATATTTAATAATATATTTAATAATTTAATTTAATTTAATTTAATTTAAGTCTAATTTAATTTTAAATTGTAAAAAAAAAGTATTAATTTTATTAATTTTGTACCCTTTTAAAATTCCTCTTTATTTTATTTTATTTTTCATTTTATTTATTTTATTTTTATTTTATTTTCAGAGTTGTAGCAAATATATTTACTATATGTATATTACTAGTGCTATATATTAATGTAAAAAATTAGGTGGTGTTGTTATTATTATTATTTTTTAATTTTTAATAAATGTAATTGGATTTTTTCTATTTATCATTATTATTATTTTTTATTTAATTTTATTTATTTTCATTTTGTACCCTTCTGCAAAATGTAGTTAAAACCTATTAAAAAAATATATATATATATATATATATATATATATATATGTATGTATGTATGTATACACTATTTTCAAAGCTGAAATGTGTATTTCTATACTATATACTATGCATAAAGCAATTATGCCAGATGACTAGTAGCTTTGTTTTTAGGGGCGAATGGTAGGTGGTGGAAGCAGCAGATCATCCACAGCGACCCGGTCATGTCATTGGCGGGGCAGTTTCTCCTCCTGTGTTGGGTCAGAGGTTAGGTTCCTCTGTACTGGTCGTAGGACATCTCCACCATGATGCCCAAACCACCAATGCAGCTGTAAGAGCCACTTCCACTGCTCATTACCTCACCACTAAAAACAGTGCTTTCACCCTCCTTCAGGACACAGGAGGGTGATTTTTTAGAAGAGAAAGACTTTAAATGCATTTATGTGGACGGTGGTTTTGTTTTTGTTAAGTTTTAGGAGCTCAAAGCTACAGACTGTAATGATTTTACACTTCTTTAAATGTGCAGCTTAGATTTGAGCATTCACAAGTGTGTCTCCTGTATAAAAACATCTAGTCAGACTCTGAAATGCCAGATTTTGCATGCACCGGATGTTTTCCTTAATCCTGGTTTATGTCGATGAGAACTGCCCCCAAGACCCAAAGTCAGACAAAACAAAGTCTGTGGCAAGGTTTACACTGATGCACATTCATGTGTGTTGATTTGTAAAACTAGATTCTAGTTTTATAGTTGCTTTCCATGTCATTTGGCAAAATACAGCTAAAAACTTTAGATTTTAGATTTAATTTTTTTTCTTTTAATTTATTTATTAGTTTTAATACATTTAATTCACACATTATTTTATTAGCTTTTAGTTTTATATTTTTGTGCCTATATGTATTTTTTCTTCTTCTTTTTTAAATTATTATTATTTGTATTATTATTATTTGTACGTGTAGTTAAATGACTTTTTTTTTTATTTATTTAATTAATTTTATTTTATATTATAGGAGTTATCTAGTTTTACAGTTGTTTTCAACATATCTTATACAAAAAATGCTAAACCTAAATTTATTTAAAATTATTTGTGTTATTTTGTATTATTTATTTATTTATTTCATTTTTGTTTTATTTTGTACCCTCTGCATGTTATTATTTTATTTTATTTTATTTTATTATTTATTTATTTATTTATTTTCATTTTATTTTATGGGAATGATCTAGTTTTACAGTTGTTTCAACATACCCTACTGCAAAATATTTTGCTTAAAATCTAAATTTAATTGTATTTATTTTTGTTTTTTTATTCTTTTAATTTTTTGTTTGTTTTATTTTGTACCTTTTGCAAATTATTTCATTTTATTATTTATTATTATTTTTTATTTTATTTTATTTTATTAGCTTTTAGTTTTTTTTTTTTTTTTTAGATTTTAAAGTTACTTCTGAAAAATACGAGTTCAAACCTACTTATTTTATATATATATATATATATATATATATATATATATATATATATATATATATATATTTTTTTTTTTTTAAATTATTATTGTTATTATTATTATTTGTACTTTTCTGCATAATATAGTTATTTTATTTTATTTTAGTTTAATTTAATTATGGAAGTATCTAGTTTTAATATCTAGTGTTTAATTTTAATTTATTTGCATTTTATTTTAATTATTTATTTTTTTCTCTGTGCATTTTGCAAAATATCAACAATTATTAGTAACTTTTTCTGTTTTATTTTTTTTTTTATTTCATTTTATTTTATTTTGTACCATTCTGCCAATTATTTTATTTTATTTTTATTTTATTTTTGCAAAATCCAGCTAAATCCAGCTTCTGATGGTATGACATGGCTTCTAGTTAGACCAAGTTGGTTTAGAGGGTTTTCCAGCTCAACTACCTACAGTTAAACCTGTTTTTGACCTGCAGAAAGTTCAGGCCCAAATTACCTTTGAGAGTTTCTGTAAATCCACAAGAAAACATCCACCACTACTTTTAATTTCACCTCTACCTGAGCATCATTTGTTACTTCTGGTTCTTGTAAGTGTTATCAGATTGTTCAGTGTTGGGCCGTCTGAGGATCTCTCAGCGTCTCTTTCTTTATCAGTTTCTGCATGTGCTTGTCTTGTTGCTGCTGAACCCGTTTCACCGCTTCTCAATCAGAGCAAGATGACATTTCATACGTTCAGCGGCTCATGCTGATCCAGCTGCGCGTTCGCTGCTTATCTCAGTTTGGTTACTGCCAGTGTCCTCAACCGTGTGTGAGTCTGTGTTTGCTCAGGTTCAACATGCTCATTTTACTTCGAACGGAACATTACTGTCCAACACGAATTCTGTGGGTTTGTGATGCGTCAGTGCTTTAAAATCGTTGCACAGCTACAGTTTGTTATTGGCAGGACATCGACACGTTCAGATGTGAGGAAAAATACAAATCAAAGACTTTTTGATGAATTGAAGTCAGTCTAATCCAGACAAAAACGGCACGTCAATCTTTTTTTTCTAAAGCCGTTTCACAAGCGCCAGTTTTCTCCTGAGCATTATCTCAAAACTGATGCTTATGAAGCTCTTAGTTGTGTTAAAGGAGAAGTCCACTTCCAAAACAAAGATTCACATATAATGTACTCACCCCCTTGTCATCCAAGATGTTCATGTCTTTCTGTCTTCAGTCGTAAAGAATGATTTTTGAGAAAAGCCAAAATGCAGTTTAAATGCAGTTGTTAACGATCCCATCCCATCCCTCAACTTCAAAATCAAATTCAAAATTTCAAATTCAAATTTGAACTTCTAAATCCTATATCGCTGTTTTACCTTTTTTGTTAAGGGTGTTTGATCTTCTTTGCATGTTCACTTTGCAAACACTGTGTCTGTACTTCTGCAGCGATGTTGGATGATTTTGAAATGAGTTTTGAAGTTAGAAAATACTATTGGAGTTTTTCGACATACCCTAACTGTCTTGAACCAGAATACACAGAGTTCAGGGAGAGAAAGACAAGACGAGCGTTTGAGATTAAAAAGTATTTAAAGGGGTCATCGGATGCTAAATTCAGTTTTTCATGTTGTTTGAACATTAATGTGTGTTGTCAGTGTATGTACAAATCTACCCTGTAATGATAAAAATCCATGCAGTGGTTTTTAATTAATCTGTAAAAATAATATCCCCTTTTTCAAATCGAGCCGTTCTCAGATGCCTGTCGTTGTGGCGTCACATGACAGAGGCCACTCCCACAATAGTTGATTGACATGAGCGTCTTACCTCAGATCAGCTGTAACAGTCCAGTCTCTTTGTTTTGATGCCGAAGCAGGGATGTAAGTTAGACAAGAATATCTCAGATTGAGCGATTGAGGTGTTGTGTTGCTGGATGTAATAATGAACATGGTGGTCGTCATTTACTCCCGACATCTGAGCCGCTGAAGATGCAGTGGATTACGTTTGTTTGTGATGGGAATGCACCTCCCGATCTACATATATTCGTCTGTGTTCGCGCAAATCATTCGTGATCCAGCTTCACTTACAGCAGAAGTGAGTATAAGGGTTTTTTATGAATCTTTGCGATCGCCTTTCCTAATAATGTGCTAGTTAGGAAGTTTTGCAGCTAAATGCAGCTAAAGTAAACAGGCTCGTCACTCCACAGAGAGAAGAGAGGGGCGGGGCGAGCAGAGCTCATTTGCATTTAAAGCAGCCTCGACCAGAATGAGATGATTTTTGAAGAGCTGATTTTGACAAGGTAAACAGGGTGTTGTTTTACACAACCATTGAGAATTTTTAATCAAAGTATATTATAGACTTTTCATTAAGACCCTAAAGAATCATATCAACTTGTGGAAAATGGGCATCCGATGACCCCTTTAATATTGTAATAGATTTTTTTTTATGCCATAATAATCACTTTTGTCTGAGAATGATGTCTTGGTATCTCATAATTTCAACTTAAAGGAGAAGTCCACTTCTAGAACAACAATTTACAGATAATTTACTCATCCCCTTGTCATCCAAGATGTTCATGTCTTTCTGTCTTCAGTCGTAAAGAAATTATGTTTTTTGAGGAAAACATTTCAGGATTTTTCTCCATATAATGGACTTCATTGGTGCCCTGATTTTGAACTTCCGAAATGTAGTTTAAATGCAGCTTCAAAGGCTCTAAACGATCCCAGACGAGTAAGAAGGGTCTTATCTAGCGAAACGATCGCTCATTTTTTTCAGAAAATAAAAATTTGTATAATTTTCAAGCACAAAAGCTGGTGTAGCACACGCTCTGGGATGCGCGTCCACGACGCCAGGTACTATTGAATCATGTCGAATGGTCACACAGAACTACAAACCCAGTGTTTACAAAGCGAACGCGCAAAGACTAAAAAGGTGCAAGTAAGTCACGCTGTTCACAAACAAAAAGGTACAATGTGGCGGAAAATTCTGAAGTTGTAGGAGAAAATAAGATGGAGTTTTTTGCCATACTCTACCTTTTTTTTTAGCCAGAGTACACAGTCGAAGAACTTAGACATGATTTGTAGTAGTGATGGGAAGTTCAGATCATTTTACCGACTCGGACCTTTGAGTCTCGTTCAGCAAAATGAACAAATCTTTTTTTCGAGTCATTTCATTAATTTTAGCAAAATCAGCATCACGTGACAGCCCCATAAGATGAACGAACGACTCGAAAAACCCGAAGACTCGAAACAGGTGACTTACAATAATGACTTAATATCTTTTAATAGTAAAATCGACTTTTTATCTCATAATAATGGCTTATCACAGTTTTGACTTGATGTCTTATGTCAGTGAGTTTGATCTTATAATGATGACTAGTTATCTTTCGACTTATCATAATTATTTCTTTTCATGTCATAATAATGATTATTATCTCATAGTGATGACTTAGTATTATAATTACGACTTTTTATGCAATAATTACTTTTGTCTGAGAACGATAACTTGGTATCTCATAATTTAACCTTAATATCAAAATTAAGACTTTTGTCTCAGAATAATGACTAGTGTCTCAATTCTGACTTTTACTGTCATAATAACAACCTTTATCTCATAATGATGACTAGATATCTCATAACTTTGACTAATCATAATTATGACTTTTCATGTCATAATGACTTTTATCTCAATGTTGACTTAATTCTCATAAATTCAACCTAATTATAATAGTCTTTTTATGTCATAATCACTTCAACTTGACTTAGTACCTCATAATTGCAACATTTTATCTCATAATTGTGACTTTTATCTGTAAGTAAATAAGCAACTTAAGCAATAAGGAACTTTTAAGACAATCCTATCTGACTTTTTTTTCACTTTTTGGCAAATTAAACGGATCCAGTCACTCAAATCCGGTCAAAAACAGCATGTTGATCTCATTTTCTAAGGATCCAGTTTTAGAGGATCGTGTTCTTCACTGGCATTATATCAAAAATGACACTGGGATACGACCCAAAGCGCTTAGTTGTGATAAATTAGATGTGATTTTCTTCATTTCCAGACTCATCATCCTCAGCGCTTACTCATCTTTCTAATACATTATGCAATTTGCCTGATGCAATGTCCTTCTGTCAGAAGAAGATGAGGGTTTATGAAGAATGTTTTCTGTAATTAGGTCAGTTTGTTATAGGTTTAAAACAGCATTCGCACAAAGGGCGTCCAGGATAACACATATCGATTTTCTGCTAAACAAAAAACTGGAGAAAGGTTGTTACGCAAGGCTGGAGTCTCGGCCATCTTTCATTGATTGTTTGGCTTGCTTTGAGAAGATGAGACACAGTTTTTCTCTTTCACCGCTAGCGTGCATCACGCCGCAAGCTTTGTCTGACCTGCTGAAGGACTTTTCAGCGCAAAGCGTTTGATTACGCCGACTTTGAATACGCTTTGTGTGGCGTTAATGAATCCATGTAATAGGGAGATTTGTGTATGCGAGAACCTCGTTCTCATAACCTACTTCCAGGAGTGTTTTGTGTGTTGTGCTCTAATCTGTTTATAGGTTTGTAACTGCACAGTTCGATTGTGGCCTGTAGCTCATCGCAGACTTATGACCCACATAGTGCACACTGGTTTGTCTTAAGTGCTTCATATTCATATGGAAGAACATTTCACATAGGAAGAAAATATTAAAATTCTGACATAAAAAGTCAGTTTTATGGGATGCTAAGACATAACTCTGACATAAGAAGTCAGAATTATGAGATACTAAGCCATTAAAATTAAGGCACAAAATTGAGATATAAGTTACATTTATGACATAAAAAGTAAAAATTATGAGACTGAGAAGAAATATTTGACACCAAGTCAAAATGTTGAAATTTTAAATCATAATTGACACATAATGATGTCATAATTGTGGCTTGAAAGTCAAAAATGTAAGATGCTAAGTTAAAATTAAGAGATACTAAGTCATTATGACATAAAAAGTCAAAATTATGAGATGCTAAATTATAATTATGATGTCAAAATTCAAAACTGTGAGATGGTAAGTCATAATTGACACAAAATTATAATTATGAGATACTAAGTCGTTATGACATTAAAAGACAAAATTATGAGATACTAACTCATAATAATGACAAAGTCAAAATTATAAGATACTATCTCATAATTATGGAACAAATTTTAAATGATTAGATGCTACGTTGTAATTATGGCACAAAATTTAAAATTATGAGATACTAAATAGTAATTATGGAACAAAATTAAGTTATTAGATGCTAAGTTGTAATTATGGCACAAAAATAAAATTATGAGATACTAAGTCATAATTATGGAGCAAAATTAAAATTATGAGATGCAAAGTCATAATTATGGAGCAAAATTAAAATTATGAGATGCAAAGTCATAATTATGGAGCAAAATTAAAATTATGAGATACTATGAGAGTCATAATTATGGAACAAAAATAAAATTATGAGATACTAAGTCATAATTATGGAACAAAAATAAAATTATGAGATACTAAGTCATAATTATGGAACAAAAATAAAATTATAAAGGTCAAACTTTATTAAGATCCCTTGCAGCAAAAATCAGAAACACAACAGACCCATACAATACATACCAAACATAGATACATAAAATATAATAGAATAAAAATTTCCCTACCACATTCCTTAAAAACCATTTAGCAGCCAAACTGCACAAGGAACAAACGAATATTTATATCAGTTACTCTTCATCTTTGGTAGTCTGTAACAAAAACCTGAAGGGAGCATAAAAAACTCTAGAAACAAAAAATGATCACTGTCTAAGAGCACAGATCGAGCCCGACTCAGAACATTTCTATTAAACAAAAATGACAAATTTCTTTGTTTTTTTACCTATAATCTTCCCACTAAGAGTAACTATTCTATTTAATGCATTTTTATGTTTTACACTGAGATTACCAAACCAGCAGCTAAGATACTAAGATACTAAGTGATAATTATGGAGTCCATAATTATCACTGCCGGACCTGGGGCTCGAACCCGCAAGCCCGACTCAATAAACAATAGGCCACGGCTGCCCCCAGATACTAAGTTCTATTTATGGCATAATGATATGGCAAATGATGAGATACTAAGTCGTTATGACATTAAAAGTCAAAATTTGGAGACGCTAAGTCATAATAATGACAAAGTCAAAATTATAATATACTAACTCTATATTACTAATATAGAGTTAGTATCTTATAATTATTACACAAATAATTATTACATATAATTATTACATATTATTACACAAAATTAAAATTATTAGATGCTAAGTCATGATTATGGCACAAAATTCAAATTATGAGATACTAAGTTATAATTAGTGCGCAACATTATTATTATGCTCAGTTGATAAAATGTCAAAATGATGACAAACAAAAACATAAATATGGGATTAAAAAATCAAAATGATGAGATTGTAATAATTATTACAAAAAGTCAAAGTCAAATAGTAAAAAGTCAAAATTTTGTGACGCTAAGTCATTATGATAAAAAATCAAAATGATGAGATATTTGGTCATAATTATTCTTAAAAGATATACTATGTCAAAATGTTGACATGTCCTAATTATGACATAAGCTAATTTGACTTGCATCATAATTATGACGAATCTCATAATTTTAACCTTTTGTCTAATTATATAATATTATGTCATTTTGGTTTGGTAAATAATAATGACTTTTATAATTGACTTTTTTTTTGCCAGAATTAAAACTTGCTAATTGATTATTGAGATAAAAGGCTGAAATGGAGATAATAAATTATAATTATGAGAAAAAAAATGACAATTATTAGAGAAAAAAGTCATGAAGGTCATTTTTTTTTAATATCAGATTAAATTTGACACCTGATTGAAATGTAAACTCATTTGCTTTAAAACGACTCTGGATTCATGTCTTCCTTCCTTGGGTGAAGTTATCCACGTGTCCGTAAATCATTTCCCTAAAAACCTGGTCTTATTAAAATGCTCTTTCTCTTTCTAGTGGACCAGGCCGACCCGTACGCTCACATCGCTGCTCTTCACTTCGATCAGATGCTGCAGAGGTTTGGATCACCCATCATCATCCTCAACCTCGTAAAGGTGAAATATTTTACGGATATTTTCCGTTCCAGCATCTCCACATCCTCAATTTCACCTTAAATTCAGAAGGAATTTTCAATTTTATTCAACGTTTTATTATGATCAGGATGATGTGATAAAATAGCCTTAAGAATATGAACTTAAATGAAAACAAACAAAATATTTTGCATAAAGAAAATAAGCCTATTTATTTAGAATCATTGCATCATATTACCTTACAGTATTTCACATTAAATATTTTGTTGCACTGTCATGTTGTGTTGCAAACGCCATTTATGCTGCTTTTCATATGCATTAACTTTTAAAAGTTATAGATTCATTTGATCAAAAATACAGTAAAAATTGTGAAATATTATTACAATTTAACATAGCTCTTTTATTTTTGAATATATTGTAAAATGTAATTGATTCCTGTGATGCAAAGCTGAATTTTCAGCATCATTACTTCAGTTTTCAGTGTCAAAAATTACAGTACAAAATGTGAAATATTATTATAGCTTAAAACATCTAGTTTCCATTTTAATATACTTTAAAATATAATTTATTCATGTGATACAAAGCTGAATTTTCAGCATCATTACTCCAGTCTTCAGTGCCACATGGTTCTTCAGAAATCATTCTAATATTCTGATTTCCTGCATTTATTTGATTAAAAATACAGTAAAAAATTTGAAATATTATTATAGTTTTAAATATCTATTTTCCATTTTAATGTACTTGAAATTATAATGTATTCCTGTGTTGCAAAGTTCAATTTTCAGCTTCATTACTCCATTCTTTAGTGTCACATGATCCTTCAGAAATCGTTTTAATATGCTGATTACCTAATTTATTTCATTACAAATACAGTAAAAAATGTGAAATATTATTATAGTTTCAAATATCCATTTTCCATTTTAATATGCATTAAATTATAATTAATTCATGTGGTGAAAAGTTGAATTTTCAGCTTCATTACTCCAGTCTTCAGTGTCACATGATTCTTCAGAAATCATTCTAATTTGCTGATTTTCTAATTTATTTGATTAAAAATACAGTAAAAAATGTGAAATAATATTATAGTTTCAAATATCTATTTTCCGTTTTAGTATACTTTAAATTATAATGTATTCCTGTGTTGCAAAGTTCAATTTTCAGCTTCATTACTCCATTCTTTAGTGTCACATGATCCTTCAGAAATCGTTTTAATATGCTGATTACCTAATTTATTTCATTACAAATACAGTAAAAAATGTGAAATATTATTATAGTTTCAAATATCCATTTTCCATTTTAATATGCATTAAATTATAATTAATTCATGTGGTGAAAAGTTGAATTTTCAGCTTCATTACTCCAGTCTTCAGTGTCACATGATTCTTCAGAAATCATTCTAATTTGCTGATTTTCTAATTTATTTGATTAAAAATACAGTAAAAAATGTGAAATAATATTATAGTTTCAAATATCTATTTTCCGTTTTAGTATACTTTAAATTATAATGTATTCCTGTGTTGCAAAGTTCAATTTTCAGCTTCATTACTCCATTCTTTAGTGTCACATGATCCTTCAGAAATCGTTTTAATATGCTGATTACCTAATTTATTTCATTACAAATACAGTAAAAAATGTGAAATATTATTATAGTTTAAAATATCTATTTTCCATTTTAATGTACTTGAAATTATAATTGATTCCTGTGATGCAAAGCTGAATTTTCAGCTTCATTATTCCAGTCTTCAGTGCTGATTTGCTGCTCAAGAAACATTTATGATTGTTAATGTTAAAAAAGTCCAGTGATCATTTTTATTTTTCAGTACTCTTTGATGAATAGAAAGTCCAAAAGAACAGCATTTATTGAAATGGAAGTCTTTGTAACATTATAAATGTCTTTAACATCATCCTTGCTGAATGAAAGTATTAATTTCTATCTAAAAATGCTAATGCATGCACTCTGTGTGCTTCACATGAACATTTTTAGCATCTAATGCACTTGCTATAAATAAAACAGAGCGCACACATGAAGAATCGCACATGCACTCTTCACTGATGTTTTTCAGTTAAAGCTACTGTCCAGATTGCCCATCTCTCACGTTGGCTGTCACGAGACAAAACAGAACAAAGACCCAAATTACAGTTTGAGCCAGAAACACACACACGAGCCATGTGATGTCCGTGCGAACGCCAGGTGCCAAAAAGGGACAAAATTTACCACATACTTATGCCGGACAGGTTGAAAACACATGTGCATGTGTGTTTGTGGCTTCGTTTCAGTGTGTGATTCAGCGCATATTTTCCGGCCAGATAAAAGCATGTGACAAAAGAGGCTTAATGACCCAAATGAGGTGCATTACATGCCAAGAATGCGGTCTAATTAACTCCACACGCTCATTTAGCGCCGGACCATGCAGTCGCAACACGTGTGCAGTTTGTGCGTGAAGTGCATGTGTGTGTTTGCGGGTGCATTGACCTCCAGCATAAACTCTGTGTGTTTGTCATTGGCCTCCAGTGGAGTGTGTGTGTGTGTGTGTGTGTGGGAGGCAGACGGCATTGTGGGCCGCAGGAGGACTCGGACGGCCGCAGAACGATTTCTGTGAACACTGGAGTCATTGAGCAGCACGTGCAAATGTGGCCCAAGGATTGAACGCTTAAAGCGCAGATTGATCACGTGTGTTTCTGCCGTCGGCGTGTGCGACGGACGGATAATGTCTTACTAGTGTTCATCGTGGATTAGTCATGGCTCCCTATAGAGAAGCAGGAGGACGTGTGTTTGAGTCATCATCCACAACATGTCTGCATCCACATCTCGAGCAGCGCCGCAGAACACGCCGTTTCTTATTCGTTCTGATTTAATTCAGCATTTTAAAAATGGGAGTAAAAGATTCTCAGAGTTGCTTTTTATTTTAAAATGCACATGAATTACGCGTTTAAAACTAAGTGTTATACAAAAGTCTAGTGCTTTAGAATGTCTAGTGTCCTGGCAAACATTTGGTAAACGTTGCTGCAACGTTTCATGTGTTTTTCATGCCATCTATTATGTTCTTCCAAGTAAAAAACAATGTTTATTAGGCTGCCTTGAGAAAGACAACCTACTGATCTGCTCTTTAAGCTGCTGCTTATTATTATTCTTATGAGACTGTCTGTCTATCTATCTATCTATCTGTCTACCTACCTATCCAAGCCTAGCAACTTGAATCATGCTAGTAACTTGCTAATCATACTAGAAACATGCTAATCATGCTTGTAACATGCTAGCAAAATGATAGTAAGATGGTAATCATGTTAAAAACATGTTAGCAGCATGTTATTAACATGCTAATCATGTTAGTAACATGTTAATACTAACAACTTGCTAGGCATGTTAGAACCACTAGCAACATGCTAGTAAGATGCTAATGTTAAAAACATGCTAGCAACATGTTAGTAACTTGTTAATTATACGAAAAATATGCTAGAAACATGTTAATCCTGTTAGTAACATGTTAATAATGTTAGAAACATGTTAGTAACTTGTTAGTCATGTTAGAAAAATGTTAGCAACATGCTAGTAACATGATAATCATGCTAACAATATGGTAATCATGTTAGAAACATGCTCTCAACATGTTAGTAACTTGCTAATCATACTAGAAACATGCTAGAAACATGCTAATCATGCTAGTAACATGTTAGCAACATGCTATTAACATGCTAATCATGTTAGTAACATGTTAATAATGCTAGTAACTTGCTACCCTGGTCCTTAGCTGGTCATGTTGCTGGTCAAGGACCAGCATAAACCAGCTAAAAACCAGCTAAGAACCAGCTTAAACCAGCATCAAAACCTACCTACCAGCACATTTTTAACAGGGTAGTCATGCTAGAAACTAGCAACATGCTAGTAAGATGTTAATGTTAAAAACATGCTAGAAAACATGCTAGTAACATGCCAATCATGCTAACAATATGGTAATCATGTTAGAAACATGCTGTCAACATGTTAGTAACTTGCTATTTATACTAAAAACATGCTAGAAACATGCTAATCATGATAGTAACATGCTAGCAACATGCTAGTAAGATGTTAATCATGTTTAAAACATGCCAGTAACATGTTAATAATGTTAGAAACATGTTAGTAACATAAGCATGTTAACAATATGGTAATCATGTTAGAAACATGCTGTCAACATGTTAGTAACTTGCTGTTTATACTAAAAACATGCTAGAAACATTCTAATCATGCTAGTAACATGCTAGCAACATGCTAGTAAGATGTTAATCACGTTTAAAACATGCCAGTAACGTTAATAATGTTAGAAACATGTTAGTAACATAAGCATGTTAACAATATGGTAATCATGTTCTTAACATGTTCTCAACATGTTAGTAACTTGTTAATCATACTAGAAACATGCTAGTAAAATGTTAGTAACTTTGCTAATCCTGCTAGAAACATGCTAATAACATGCTAATCATGCTATAAACATGCTAGTAACTCGCTAGTCATGCCACAAACATGTTAGCAACATGTTAATCATGCTAAAAACAAGATAGTAACATGTTAATCATGCTATTAACTTGGTAATCATGTTAAAACATGCTAGCAACATGCTAATCATGCTAGTATCATGTTAAACAAGCTTTGTTTAAACAAGACTTGTTGGTCATGCTAGAAACATTAAACTTGCTAGAAAAATAGTTAGAAACATGTTAACTACTTGTTAGTAATGCTAGCAACATTCTATTCTAATCTATATAAAGTTTACAACTTCAAGCTTTTACTGCTGCTTTAAACTTTCAGGCTAGGCTTTCTCAAGCCAACCTAAAGTTTGTCTTGACACACTTTTTTATCTAGTTAATTCTGATGCATTATTTAAATCAGAATTAGAAAAAAAAGAGCTAATGATTTTCAAAGCTGCATTTATTTGATCAAAAATACAGTAAAAACAGTTTATTTTCTTGTATTTTTAAAAGGTGAGAAAATGCTACATTTTGCTAATTTTTAATGCTACAGATACATTGTTGGAACCATTGTAATAATTGTTTATTTGATTTTTCTTAGAAACGAGAGAAGCGGAAGCATGAGAAGATCCTGAGTGAAGAGTTTTATCCTGCCATCACCAACCTGAACCAGTTCCTCCCACCGGAGCACGGCATCGAGTACATCGCCTGGGACATGGCCCGATACACAAAGAGGTGTGTAGGACTGTTATAAAGTGACTGTTTTTAGGAACTAATATTATATTTATTGGTTTGGAGTCTGTAAGATTATTTAAGAAGGCTCTTCTGCTCAGAAGGGTTGTATATATGTGATCAAAAATACATGAAAAATTGTGAAATATTATTGGAATTCAAAGGAACTGTTTTCTGTCTTCTACTGATCATGCTAACAACATACTAGTAACTTGCTAATCATGTTAGATAGTGCTAGAAACATGTTAGTAACATGCTAATCATGCTAACAACATGCTAGTAAAATAGTAATAAAATGTTAAACATGTTAGAAAAATGCTAGCAACAATGTAACATGCTAATAAAGCTAACAGCATGCTATTAACATACTAATCATGTTAGCAACATGCTAGTAACTTGCTAGTCATGCTAGAACCATGTTAGCAATATGCTAATAAAATGTTAATCATGTTAGAATCATGTTATTAACTTACTAATCATACTAGCAACATCTAGCATGCTAGGAACATGGTATTAACTTGCGAATCATGTTAGAAAAATGCTAAAAACATGCTAGTACCATGCTGATCATGGTAGAATCATGTTAGCAACATGCTAATAAAATGTTAATCATGCTAGAATCATGCTAGTAACTTACTAATCATGTTAGAAAGATGTTTGCAACATGTTAGCAACATGCTAATCATGCTAGCAACGTGCTAGTAACATGTTAATCATGCTAGAAACATGCTAGTCATGTTAGAATCATGCTAACAACATGTTAATAAAATGTCAGTCGTGTTAGAATCATGCTAGTAACTTGTTAATCATGTTAAAAAATGCTAACCATGTTAGTAGCATGTTAGTAACTTACTTATCATGGTAGAAACATACTAATCATGCTAGCAGCATGTTAGAAACATGTTAAATCATATTAGCAACATGTTAGGCACATGGTAAATCATGCTAGCAACATGCTAATTCATGTTAAATCATGCTAGCAACATGGATAAACTATGTTAAATCATGCTAATTCATGTTAAATCATGCTAGCAACATGTTAATTCACATTAAATCATGCTGTCAACATGTTAGTTCATGTTAAATCATGCTAACCACATGGTTAAACTATGCTAAATATTGCTAGCAGCATGGTTAAACCATCTTGAATCATGGTAGCAACATGCTGATTCATGATTGAAACATGCATGTGATCCCACTCTGTTCCAAACTTCAATTTCAACAATTAAATTCAAATTTAAAGCTTTTCAAAGTTATTTCAAACTTTCAGACAACTTTAAAGTTCGTCGACAAATTTTACTCATCTAGTATGTGTTAATTTTGCTGCCCAATACTTTTGTGGACACCATCATACATTTTTATTGGGGGGGATAAATAGAATGTTCATTGTAACATCGTAATTGACAGTAGCATTGTACCTTCTGATCTGCAGTAAACTGTGTAACGTGTTGGATCGTCTCAGTATGATCGCTGAGAGTGTGGTGAAGAGGACAGGCTTTTTCGTTAATCGATCTGACTTTTATTGCCACACATTACGTCCTGATGAAAGGTAAATGCACGTGCTTAAATGACCTTTATATAAAACATCCGTTTGTTTAATGTGAGTGAATGCGAGTCTAAGACTGTGTAAATAATGTTGTTTGTGTGTTTAATAACTAATGTGTCTTATTTAAATTCACATTTATGTGATAGAAATGCCCTCAGGAAAAAAACTGTTCTGTCAGACATGCGCTTTTACATGCAAATGAGTTTTGTTTTGCAGATGTTTGCTATAAGGGTTTATCAGAACAATTTATTAAAGGAATAAGTCATCAAAAAATGAAAATCTGAATGTTTGCTCCTCTCAGGCTATCCAAGATGTAGATGAGTTTGTTTCTTCATCAGATTTGTAGAAATGCGTCACTGCATCACTTGCTCACCAATGCATCCTCTGCAGTGAATGGGTGCCGTCAGAATGAGAGTCCAAACAGCTGATAAAAACATCACAATAATCCACAAGTGGTCCACACCACTCCAGTCCATTAGTTAACACCCTGAGAAGACAAAATCTGAAACAAAGACGTCATTAAAACTGAAATATGAGTCCATAATCCATTATAACGCTTCCTCCAGTGAAAAAGTGTTCTGGTCTGAATCGGGAGAGAAATCTGCACAGATCAAGCACCGTTCTTCACCGATCTTTTCAGATCATTAGTGATACAAGACTAGGATGAGTTTGTTTCTTCATCAGATCTCTGTCTTCGCTGTCTCACTAATGGATCCTCTGCAGTGAATGGGTGCCGTCAGAATGAGAGTCCAAACAGCTGATAAAAACATCACAATAATCCACAGATTTACTCTCTTTCTGGTCATCTAAAATGTGGATGAGTTTGTTTCTTCATCACATTTGTAAAAATGCGTCATTCCATCACTTGCTCAGCAGTGGATCCATTGCAGTGAATGGGTGCCGTCAGAATGAGAGTCCAAACAGCTGATAAAAACCACAATAATCCGCAAAAAATGCAAAAACCACAAGTCACAATAATCCACAAGTTATTCACACCACTCCAGTCCATCAGTTCACATCTTGGGAAGACAAAAGATGAAACAAATCCATCATTAAGATGTTTTTAACTACAATACGAGTCCATAATCCATAATAATGCCATAATCTCCTGTAGTCTTTCACATCAAAATACATTCCTTATGTCATTCCTTCACTGTCTCACCAATGGATCCATTGAAGTGAATGGGTGCCGTCAGAATGAGAGTCCAAACATCTGATAAAAACATCACAGTAATCCACAAGTAATCCACACCACTCCAGTCCATCAGCTAACATCTTGAGAAGACAAAAGTTAAAACAAATCCATCATTAAGACGTTTTTAACTACAATATGAGTCCATAATCCATAATAATGCCATAATCTCCTGTTGTCTTTCACATCAAAATCCAGCCACATATTTGTTTAGTGCCGTTTTGGCTTGTAAACGGTTCTTGATCTGTGCAGATTTCTCTCCTGATTCAGACCAGACCACTTTTTCACTGGAGGAAGCGTTATAATGGATTATGGACTCATATTTCAGTTTTAATGACGTCTTTGTTTCAGCTTTTGTCTTCTCAAGATGTTAACTAATGGACTAGAGTGGTGTGGATTACTTGTGGATTATTGTTTTTATCAGCTGTTTAGACTCTCATTCTGACGGCACCCATTCACTGCAGAGGATGCATTGGTAAGACAGTTATTGAATGACACGTTTCTACAAATCTGATGAAGAAACAAACTCATCCTAATCTTCGATGGCCTGAGGGTGAATACTTTTTTAGCAAATGCTCATTTTTGGGTAAACTGTTCCTTTAACACTTTATTGAACCATTCTTATGTAATGCATTATAAAAAAATTGAATGCATTATAGTGTATTGTATGATGATTGTTGTAAAGCATTGTATTATGTATTTACAGTATAATGCATTAAAACAACCAATTTTAGACGTAAATAATAAATTTATTTACAGTTATTCATTGTGCATTACAATGTACATTATGAGTATCTTTATAATGCATTGCATTACACACAAAGACTTCAAGTAAAGTTTTACCAAAAGTTTTCTGATGAAGGTTTTTTCATCAGACAATTCAAGCAGGATCTGTTTCTGCAAGGCCATGATGCTCCAAACGCTGAATGAATGAAAGCGGCAAGAACATCATAATAGATCAGAGAGACTCCAACTAATATACCAAATAAATAGATGACAGCGATTTCTATTTTAATATTTTTCTCCCTGATAAGCTGCATATGTGTACAGTGCCGCAAACGCTATTTCTGTCCTTGTCATAAGAGCTCGGAAAGGCCAGCGAGCTCCCGTCTGAGTCACGGCTGAAGTAAATGGCAGCACTTTTGTTGTTTTGCAGCTGTCGTTGTTGTAAAGTGCTGATGGTCCACGTGTTGCGCTGATTCGTTTTCAAACACGCGAGGAGAATATTTGAGGCGAGCGGCGGGTCTGATGACAGAGATTTTCTGTTTTAAACTACTCTCTTTGTTGTTCAGGTGGGGAGATCTCGGAGGGAAGGTCACACAGAATGGCAGGTTACAGGTTTGTCAACTCTTAGCGTCGAATCTGCCGCACGTTGGCAATCAATCTGGTCACGAAGCGTCCGTTCAAAAATAAAGTGTCTATCTGACTGACATATTAAAGCAGCAATCACAGCCTGATTTTACGTTGCTCTTTAAGTGTAGATGCATTCTGTCAAAGATTCAGTGCTTTGTAAAATTCAGCAAATTAGTCTTTATCATTTGTCATTTTTGTAATATGTCCTACGGGTGTATGATTTACAGATAAATTAACCATTAAGAAGTCATATCTTGTTGTTTGCATACATTTTTATATATTTAAAAAGATTTAAAACACGTTTAAAACCCATCTTAAGACATCTTCTTAGTAAAGCCTTTGATCAGTAATTGTTAAACAGATTAACATATTTTATTCATTTTAATTCATTGTTGAACACACAATTGAACTTGATACTAAAACTAAAAATAAGCATTTTGATTATGAAATCAAATAAATGCTAATTTAAATAAAATATAAACTATATATAAAAACTTTATAGACATATATAAGCCCCCAAACCTACTAAATATAACAAAAACACAAAATAATTAAATCAAATTTCTACAAAAAATTAAAAAGAAAACAGAGAATGTATATAGTTTGTTTTTAGATATTTTTAAATATAAAAATGTATTTGAAACGCATATAAAATGTCTGTTTTATTTTTATTTTGTGCATTTTTTTTCTATTTAGATTTTTGGGTTTTTATAAATTTTTAATTTACAATATTGTGATTAAAAAATGTTGTTGTTGTTTAGATTTAGATGCATTAAAGGTAGTAGGAATATTTATCATGAATTTATCTGTCAAAATTCAGCAAGTTATTTTTATTATAAATATAATGAATATATATATATGTGTACACACAGCTTTGTTTATTAATAAATATAAAAAAAAAACTATTTGAGCTATTTTAAATTATAAAAAATATTTTACAATTTTTACTGTATTTTAGATTAAATAAATGCAGCCTTGGTGAGCAAAATTCAGGTTTGATCACAGAAATCAATTACATTTTATCATATATTCACATAGAAAACAGCTTTTTTAAATTATTAAAATATTTTACAATTTTTTACTTCACTTTAGATTAAATAAATGCAGCCTTAGTGAGCAAAATTCAGCTTCGATCACAGCAATCAATGACATTTTAACAGATATTTATAAATATTTGTTTATAAATATAAAAAAAAACCTAGGTGTTGAACATACATACTTCTACTTTTTATATGTGTTTTATGCCTTTTTATTTATTTTTTATTGTTGTTAGTAAATTTTTCATAATTGTTTTGGTCTTTTTTTGTTAATATATATTTTTAGTTTCTTATAATTACACTGTGTTTTTAAATACTTGAATTTAAATAGTGTACATAAAATATTTAATTTCATTCAAAGTGAATTTTTGGGTTGGTAAGATTTTTGTTTTTAAAACAAGTCTCTTATGCTCACCAAGGCTGTATTTATTTGGTCAAAAATACAGTAAAATATTGTGAAATATTATTACAATTTAAAATAGCTGTTTTCTATGTAAATATCTGTAAAAATGTAACTGATTGCTGTGATCAAAGCTGAATTTTGCTCATCAAGGCGGCATTTATTTGGTCAAAAATACAGTAAAAATTGTGAAATATTTTTACAATTTAAATCCACTGTTTTGTATGTGAATATCTGTTAAAATGTAATTGATTGCTGTGATCAAACCTGAATTTTGCTCATCAAGGCTGCATTTATTTGATCAAAAATACAGTAAAATTGTGAAATATTATTACAATTTAAAATAGCTGTTTTCTATGTAAATATCTGTAAAAATGTAACTGATTGCTGTGATCAAAGCTGAATTTTGCTCATCAAGGCGGCATTTATTTGGTCAAAAATACAGTAAAAATTGTGAAATATTTTTACAATTTAAATCCACTGTTTTGTATGTGAATATCTGTTAAAATGTAATTGATTGCTGTGATCAAACCTGAATTTTGCTCATCAAGGCTGCATTTATTTGATCAAAAATACAGTAAAAATTGTGAAATATTATTACAATTTAAAATAGCTGTTTTCTATGCAAATATCTGTTAAAATGTAATTGATTGCTGTGATCAAACATGAATTTTGCTCACCAAGGCTGCATTCATTTGTTAAAAAATACAGTAGAAATTGTGAAATATTTTTACAATTTAAACTAGCTGTTTTCTATGTGAATGTATGATAAAATGTAATTGATTGCTGTGATCAAAGCTGAATTTTCAGCATCATTACTCCAGTGTCACATGATCCTTCATTTTTCATGTTATTTTGTCAGACGGGTGTTTTGAGGACAAACTGTGTGGACTGTCTGGATCGAACCAACACCGCTCAGTTCATGGTGGGTAAATGTGCCCTGGCGTATCAGCTCTACGCTCTCGGGATGATCGACAAACCCAAGCTTCAGTTCGACACAGACTGCGTCAGGTACCTGCGCAAACAAACGTTACAGCAGTCAGACTCTCATTCCCATCACACTGATGTTGTTTATGGTGTGTGTGCAGGTTATTCGAGGAGCTCTATGAGGATCACGGTGACACGCTGTCTTTACAGTACGGAGGGTCTCAGTTGGTTCATCGGGTCAAGACGTACCGTAAGATCGCGCCCTGGACTCAGCATTCCAAAGACATCATGCAGACGCTCTCGCGTTACTATAGCAACGCCTTCTCAGGTAAACACCTGAACACCTGGATGCTGCTTTCAACTGTACCATATTCACATAACATGGTATTTAAATGGTATTCCAAGGTTCTTTGAAGAACAGCATGATATCATGTCCAAAGATTCAGGGTAAAATAAATCAAAGTAAATCATAAATTATATATAAGTATTATTATTTGCATTTATTCGTTAAAAAATACAGTAAAAATTGTGAAATATTTTTAGAATTTAAAATACCTGTTTTATATGTGAATATATGGTAAACTGTAATTTATTTCTGTGATCAAAGTTGAGTTTTCAGCATCATTACTCCAGTCTTCAGTGTCACATGATCCTTCAGAAATCATTCTAATATGCTGATCTGCTGCTCAATAAATATTTCTGATTATTATTATTGGTAAAATGTAATTTTAAAAATAATAATTAATTAATACATTCATCAAGGATGCATTAAATTGATCAAAAGTGTCAGTAAAGATGTCAGTAAAAAGTGTCAGTAAAAATTCAGATTTGATCACAGCAATCAATTACATTTTAACAGTTATTCACATAGAAAACAGTTATTTTAAATTATAAAAATATTTTAACAGATATTCACATAGAAAACAGCTGTTTTAAATTCTAAAAATATTTGACAATTTGTACTATATTTTAGATTAAATAAATGCAGCCTTAGTGAGCAAAATTAAGGTTTGATTACAGCATTCAATTACGTTTTAACAATTATTCACGTACAAAACAGCTGTTTTAAATTATGAAAATATTTCACAATTTTTACTGTATTTTAGATTAAATAAATGCAGCTGTAGTGAGCAAAATTCAGCTTTGGTCACAGAAATCAATTACATTTTAACAGGTATTCACATAGAAAACAGCTATTTTAAATTCTAAAAATATTTTCCAATTTGTACTGTAGTTTAGATTAAATAAATGCAGCCTTAGTTAGCAAAATTCAGGTTAGATCACAGAAATCAATTGTATTTTATCATATATTCACATAGAAAACAGCTATTTTAAATTCTAAAAATGTTTCACAGTTTTTAAAGTATTTTAGATTAAATATATACAGCTGTAGTGAGCAAAATTCAGCTTTCATTACAGCAATCGATTACATTTGAACAATTATTTACATAGAAAACAGCTATTTTAAATTATAAAAAATATTTCACAATTTGTACTATATTTTAGATTAAATAAATGCAGCCTTAGTGAGCAAAATTCAGCTTTGATGACAGAAATCAATTACGTTTTAACAGATATTTACATAGAAAACCGCTATTTTAAATTGTAATAATATTTCACAATTTTTTCTGTATTTTAGATTAAATAAATGCAGCCTTAGTGAGCAAAATTCAGGTTTTATCACAACAATCAATTACATTTTATCATATATTCACATAGAAAACAGCTATTTTAAATTCTAAAAATATTTCACAATTTTTTTTTTTTTTTAAGTATTTTAGATTAAATATATACAGCTGTAGTGAGCAAAATTCAGCTTTACTCACAGAAATCTATTACATTTTAACAGATATTCACATAGAAAACAGCTATTTTAAATTGTTTAAAAACTGTATTTTTGATAAAAAATAATATAACAAATACTTATTCCAAACTTTTGAACAGTAGCGTACACATTTAACATTTTTGCATACATCTTTTTCCTTTTCTGATATTATGTTTCATAACTATGCATATTTTAACTCAGATTCTCATTACAGCAATGCAAAAAAATCCTTTTACGTTCATAACTAGACCTTCAATGACTATTCATCATTTTTCCACATACCCGTCCATAGAAATGTATGTATTACGTAATATTATGTTAATATGTCACGTTTCATAAGTTAATGATGGTCTGGAGCTGGAGAGAGAGAGAGAGAGAGATGGAGCGGGCGAGAGACCTGTGTGAGCCATTATATCCTCCACCCACATTCTCTCATTCTCTCCGTCTTGAATTATTCAGCTCTGCCGTTGTGCTGATGGGCCGCTTTGTATGAATTATAATGATTACATTTAATAATCGGCCGATCTCACATGTTATTTGACCTGTGCAGAGCCGGACTGATCACGAAACGTGTGAATGCGCCGCATGCGGTGGTTTACTCTCAGGTTTTGCTGTGTAATAAGTGATTTCACTCTGCAGCTGGACGACATTGTTGAGCTTTTCCATGTTTATTGTGTTTCCTGACATGATTGGATCTTTTATATGTGTCAGCATAGCAACAACCTAGTTCTAGTCTCCGTGGTTACAGCATCTCCAAACTCGAATCCCATTGGTCGATGGTGAATGTTATTGGGTCACACAGCTTGTTTTCCCGTAATTTTGCATTTGAACATTTTGCGCGTCATCGTTTCCTCGCAGGAGTTTGGTTTGCGCACGCAAACGCTCGTGTTGTAGTGTAAATTGCTGTATGTTCTCATAATAAAGTTACGTTTTTAGGATATGAGTGAAATCTAATGTAACCCTGAAATGTGCTGTAATTGCCGTTCGGTTAATTGGCGAAGGCGCCGCTTTCCAATCAAGTGCTGTGATTATATTGCACCCGCGTGAACGCTTTCGCCGTCAGCAGTGTTGTGTGTTTCACATAAACAAACATGGGAATCTTGGGACTGACCTTGTGTGTGTGTGTGTGTGTGGAGAAAATTAGTGATGCACCAAAACAAAAAATCTTTAACAAGATGGGAACTAAACACTAAGTTTAGATAAGATAAGTATTAGAAAAATTCAATAAAATTGCATTTTTATATTGCATTTTAATAATGGTGCTGAATTTTTTTTTTCCTAAATTCCTTTTTTTTCCAAAAGTTGACGTTTCCATTTTAATTTCTAATAAATTTTATTGGTTTATAATAAATACATAATAAAACATAATAATAAAAAAAATAAATAAATAAAACTAAAACTTAAAGATTAAAACACTAAGGGAGAAGAATTACAGTATTTTTAAAAATGTCAAATAAAATTATAATATTTGAAAAACTATATATATATATATATATATATACATACACATATATATGTATGTGTATATATATATATATATATATATATATATATATATACATATATTATGAAATATACACAATTTAAAAACGGTTTATTAATAGTTATATATAATATTTTATATAAGTATAATACTTAATAGTATTAACTATTAACAATAATATATGTATATATACATGTATATGTGTGTGTATATGTGTGTGTGTGTGTGTGTATATATATACACTACCGTTCAAAAGTTTGGGGTCAGTAAGACTTGTAATAGTCTTTAAAGAAGTCTCTTATGCTCATCAGGGCTGCATTTATTTGATTAAAAATATAGAAAAAAAACAGTAATATTGCAAAATGTTTTTACAATATAAAATAATGTTTTTTATTTTAACATACTTTAAAATAGAATTTATTCCTGTGATGAAAAGCTGAATTTTTATCAGCTGTTACTCCAGTCTTAAGTGTCACATGATCCTTCAGAAATCATTCTAATATGCGGATTTATTATTAGAATGATCAATGTTGGATAATATCAACAGTTGTGCTGCCAAATATTTTTTGGAACCTGTGATTTTTTTTTTCAGGATTCTTTCATGAATAACAAGTTTAAAAAGTACAGTGTTTATTCAAAATATAAATATTTTATAACAATGTAAATTATTTATTATTGACTTTTAATAAACTTTTAATTATTAACTTAATACATCCTTGGTGAATAAAAGTATTAATTTCTTAAAAAAAAAAAAAAAAAAAAAATGTACTGACCCCAAACTTTTGAACGTGTATGTATATATATATATATATATATATTTATATATTTATTTATTTATTTATATATATATATATATATATATATATTTGAATGTTAAACCTGGTAAACCTATTTTCATAATCTTCATTAATTTATACTAATATTATTATATTAAATTATAATTATTATTATTATATAATATTATATTATAGTGTTTAGGAATTAAAATATGACTAATATTATTAGTATTTAGTTTTTAGTATTAATTTTCTGAATGATTTAAATCTTTTGTGCTTTAACATATTTAAAAAAAATGAATGAAATTGCATTATTTAATTTCAGTTACATTTAATTAGAATTTTTTTTGTAATCTGTTACCTTGAGTTTTGTTATTTTTATTTTCATTTTAATTTATAATATTTATATTTATTCTTCTTCTTTTTTTTTTGTAATGTTGCACCATTATTTGATGTTAAAACTACCTTTGGCCTAAATTTTATATATATTTACATTCATATATTCATATATGAATGTTAAACCTGATCTTTATAATCTAATTTAATATTTTTATTTCTAAATTAAATATAAGTTGATATCAATTTTCCATTTCTCCAGAAAATGATCAGAAATCATTGATTTCATTAACGTTTTTTTCTCCATGTCAGTGTTTCTATTATCATATTTTAAAGTAATCATTTCTTCACAAATGATAAATTATAATAAATATATTTCTTTACAAATTAATTAACCCTTACATGTAATTTTAATTTAATAATATTATTACATTTATTTGTTACTCTGGTTATTGCTTCGGCTGATCTGTAAAGCTGTGAAGACGTTCTGTCAAGGTAATGAAAAGTGCAGTTATGTTAGTAGAACAGCTCATTTTAGTTAGTTAGTCAGTCAACACTTCAACTAATGGATCCGCTCTACGTTTAAGGCAGTCTTGGCTCAGTTTGGACAGTTTTATGCTGTATTGGCGCTCGACGAGTCTGGAGACTCTTGTTTCTTTCACTGATATGAACAGAGAAATATTAAAGTTATTAGAGGAGCGAGACGTGACTGATTCATTTCTCAGTGTCTCAGTTGTCATTATAACCTGGACGTGTTCACCTGCTCTGTGTGTGATTATCAGACAGAACGGATGTTAACGAGGCGTTTAGCGCGACCCGTTTGCTAGAGGACACCGTGACATCATTTGGAGTTATTCAAAGAGTAGTTCAGCCAAAAATGAAAATTAAATCTTCATTATTATTTCAAACTGATATGGCAGATAACGCGCGCATCTCAAAGACGGCTAATAGTTTTCATTTGGAAAATTTATATTTTAGGGCTTTTGCTCATCTGCAATACACCTTTGAGTCGGTTTTTGTCTGATCAAATATTTTATCATTTTTAATTATTGAGTCTGTATCTGAATCATGTTATAGTGTTGGAACACATTTCAAACTGCATTCTAAAGTTGTTGTTGTTTTTTTTTTTTTAATCTTATAACTGCTATTTTAGTGTTATTGAGATCAGTTACGTTTTTAATATTTGGAATTAGTTTTGAATTTTTATATTTGAATTTATTTTAATAATATTTGTAAATTAAAGTGTTAGTAGTTCATTATTATTTTTTTTTTTTTAATTTAGGATGCTATTATTATTATTATTATTATTATTTAAATGTCTATATAGTTTTTATTTATTGTTTTCTGTTTTAGTTTATTTTAGAATATCAAGTTAAACTAAATAAAAATGAGAATTTTTTTTATGAATAATAAATCTTATTTATTTTTTAATAAATTTTGATTGTTAAATGTTGTATTTTTGTTAGTTTATTTCAATTTACATTTTATTTCAGTTACATTTAATTCGATTTTTTTTATAATCTGTTACCTTGAGTTTTATGTTGTTTTTATTTCAATTTAGAGTGTGTATACATGTGTGTGTATGTATATATATATATATATATATATATATATATAATAATAATTTTTATAATAATTAAATTTATTTTTAAATATAGATATATATATATATATATATATATATATATATATATATAATATATTAAATATTATATTTATCTAACTACATTTATATATATGTTTTTTTTTAATAAAATATAATAATAATATAATAATAAAAGAATAATTTTTATATTGCATAACTCTCTCTCTCTCTCTCTCTCTCTATATATATATATAAATAATTTTTATAATAATTAAATTTATTTTTAAATATAGGAATGTAGTTTATATATATATATATATATATATATATATATATATATAATATATTAAATATTATATTTATCTAACTACATTTATATATATATATATATAGATGTTTTTTTTTTAAATAAAATGTAATAATATAATAATAAAAGAATAATTTTTATATTGCATAACTCTATTTTTTAAATATATAAAATGTAATTATATAATATAGTATAATATAATGTAATATATTTTTTATGTTGCACCATTATTAGATGTTAAAACTATGTTTGGACTAATTTAATTTAAGAAAAATTATAATAATAATTTTACCTTATAAAGTGTTTAGGAATTACAATATTACTGATATTATTAATATTTACTTTTTATTATTTATTTATTTTCAAAATGATTTAAAACATTTAAAAAACAAATAATGAAATACAATATATATATATATATATATATATACCAAAATTAAATGTTTTATTTTTAAAATATTTACTTTTTAAAGTAACATAATTAAAAAAAAAATATCAAATTAACTATTTTTTTAATATACTTTATAGAAATTTGATTTTTGAGTTAATATTAATTTTCTTTTTTCTAGACAGACTTAAAAAAAAAAGTTTAACTGCAAAAAGTGATTTATTTATTTATTTATTTATTTAAAAAAAAAATCCTTACCTCATTGACAGATATTTGTTCTAGTTTTAAACATAAAACTCACTTAATTTAGATTTTTTGTTTTTTACCGAAAACGACTGCATATCTCACGTCATTTAGCATCTAAATTAAATTAACCCTCATTTAAGAATATTCATATATTTATACGAAAACGAGATGAAAATACTGAAGAAGAGCATCATTTTTTTGTGTTGTGCTGCTTAATTAAAGGAGATCCTTTGGGCTTTGATTGAACGGTCGTCTGTTTGCTGATCATTGATGTTTCTGCCTGTTTTAGAGCTTCTTCAGACTCTTTTCTTGTTCTCCGTGTTGTATTTATAGCCTGGTCTCATTTAATCTCTCCTCAGGTAAATTCTGCAGAAATGAATCATAGTTCAGCACACACGCTGTTCTTCAGGACGGTCTAATGCAGCCGCGCTCTTAGATTTCACTGTCACACAGACTGTATTATACAGGTGAATCTCAAGCACATGTTGTTTTTCACTCTAAAAGCAAAAGGAAAAATGACATTGCATAAAAAACTAAAGCCTATTTTAGCACCATTAAGATTTTTTTACATTGTGACATTTTTAGGAAGATTATTGTCATTAAAAATAGTCCAGAAGTAAAATGTAATGTTTTATTTTGGAGTGAGATCGTGACATATTCTTGAGATTCATCTTTACTCTGCTGAATCTATTAAAACGTCTGATAAAATGTAATGTGTAAAAACATTGATAAATGTAAAAATAAATAAAAATAATGTCATATAAAATGATTAATAAATTATAAAATAAAATAGAATTGCAGTTATTAATAAAATACAATTAAATAAAAAAATAATACAATTAAATTAAATTAATGTAATAATATAAATAATAAATTAAATAATTAAATAAATTGTTATTATAAAATAAGATTTTTATAAATAATAATATTGTAATTAATATAATATTATAAAAATATTATTATAGCTCATAAAGCTTTGGTTAAAATGTCTGCCAAATGGATAAATGTAATGTAAATGTAAAAATAAAATAAAATAAATAATAAAATATAAAAAAATATAAAATTACTGTTCTGAATTGTTATTATGTCTTTTCACAAGGTAGTTAAACGTGCCACAAATTGGTGTAAATGAAAATAATACAATAATAATAATAATAATAATAATTATGCAACGTTCAATAAATATTACACTGGTAGATCTTGATTTAAATTATGAATTAAATATGATTAAATGAAAGTACAATTAAATTAATATAATAAAACATAAAATGTCTTGTTTTAGTTTCATAAAAATTCTCTTAAAATGTCTGCCCAATGGAAAAAAAAAAATGTAATTTAAAGTTAAAATAAATAAATGAATAGAATAAATAGAATAAAATATAAAACACTTTACTTTTCTAAATATTTTTTAAATTATTTTTTTCCAAGGTTTCCTGCACGAAAAACAACTGTAATTAATTTTTTTTAGAAAGCTTTGGTTAAAATGTCTGCCAAATGGATAAATGTAAAGTAAATGTAAAAATAAAATAAATCATAAAATATAAAATATTAAAAAAAAAAATTATATAAAATAAAAATTACTCTTTACTCTTCAAAATTGTTATTGTATCTTTTTACAAGGTGGTTAAAACTAATAATAATAATAATAATAATAATAATAAAATATACAAAATTAAATACAATTAAATTATAAAATTAAATACGACTAAATAAAAAATGTATTTAATTAATATAATAAACATAATATAAAATGCTATTATATATACTATATACTTTTTTTCATGAAATTACATTTTTATTTTATTCCAAGAAATGAAAATGTGTTTTAATGCTTTTAATTAACTATAATAACCCTAGCTCATAAATCTTTTAAAATGTTTGTCAAATGAAAAAATCTAACATAAAGGTTCAAATAAATATGATGAAATAAAAGAAAAAGATGTATCTTCTGTAGGTTTCCTGCACCAAAAACGAATGTAATTTATTTTTTCATGACCTTATTTTGGATCACTAACTCTAACTAGTAGTAGTAATAGTGATTGGCGATTGTAGTTGAATGCTAGAGATTCGCTGGACTGTCGGGCGTTTCCATGTGATGTTTTATGGATGAACGTGTTTGTGCATTAATGACGCTGGTCTCGGTTCTCATCTCAGCTTTATTTAATTAGAAAGATGCTGAAATGGCCTTGAGGATAACGAGGAATGAGTGTAATTGCGCTCAGTGCTTGTCGATTAACTCTTAATTAGGGCCGGGCCGCGGCACATGCGGAGAAGCATCGCTCAAACACACACCTTTGTCCTGTGGATATTCTCAAAAAAGACACCTGGCAGCCGAAAATGGACAAAAACGCTGCTGTGCATCTGATTCTGTCATTGTTTGATTGCTCTCACATGCTCTCGTTTGTTTTTATTGGCATCTCAGAAATGGTTTACGTTGCTGAAGCGTTTGTAGTTTGGCTGCGTACGAGCAAAATAAAAGGACAAAAATAAGTTAATAAGTTAATTAGTAAAACAGCACTTTTTTAAAGTAGTATTTACAAAAAAATTAATTAACAAATAATATTAAACAAATTAATAATATTAAATAAAATAATATTTACAATTTAATAAAATTTAATATTTAAATAAAATACGATGTGATTAAGATAAAAAATAAGTAAAAGAATAAGAATAAAATAAAAGTATAAATATAACTCATTAAGTACAATTTAAAAAAATATATATGAAAAATAAAAAAAGTAAATTACTAAAAAATAAAAAAATGTAATATATATATATATTATTGTAAAAGTAAAAAAAAAATCAGATACAATTATAAAAATGATGAATTAAACTACATTAAATTAACAATAATTATATAAAATAAATCATTAAAATAAAAAATGCATGCCAGTATCATGGGTGTCATCAAAATTAATAAATGTGATATGAATGAAAAAATTAATGCAATAAAATCAAATAAATAAAGTTTAAAGTAAAATAAATCAAATAAGATTTAATAAAATAAATTAACAAATTCAATAAAATACAATTACGTAAAATAAAAATCAATACAATGCAATAAAATAAATAAAGTTTTGCTCTAAAAATAATAAATAAAATTATAAAATAAAATAAGTCAAATAAGATTGAATAAAATAAATTTAAAAAAAATGCAATAAAATACAATAAAATAAAAAATGATTAAAATAAACTTTGGTTAAAACATTGATAACAAAATTGATAAATGTGACATGAATGAATGAATAAATAAATACAGTGCAATAAAATAAATAAAGTTTTGCTCTACAAATAATAAATACAATTATAAAGTAAAATAGATCAAATAAGATTTAATAAAATAAATTTAAAAAATCAGTAAAATACGATTAAATACAATTAAAAATGATTCAAATAAACTTTGGTTAAAACATTGATAACTAAATTGATAAATGTGATTATGAATAAAAGAACAAATAAATACAATGCAATAAAATAAATAAAAATAATAAAATAAAATAAATTAAGTTAAATAAACAAAATATATTTCTACTGCTCAAAGTAAAGCATGATGCTAGGTAACACCAAAGTCATGGTCTTTATTACAAAAGAAAGCATAAAATTATAAAATGTATACCATTGAATGTAATAACATTTAATTTGGATAGAACATCTGTCAGATGGATGAATGCAATGTAAATGTTAAAATAAAGTAAGAAAGAAATAGAATAAAATGCATCCTAATCTAAGAATTGGGCACACAGGAGTAACACTGATGGTTTGTGTCTCTCAGATGCAGACAGACAGGACGCCATAAACCTGTTCCTGCAGGTTTTCCAGCCGTCGGAGTCGAAGCCTCACCTCTGGGAACTGCCTACAGATTTCTACCTTCACCACAGCGACACCATGATCCTCCCACACCAGCGGCACAGGTCTGACACATTTAACGCTTGCTGCTGTCTGAACATCAGCCTGTGCTGAGCTTTCTCTGGAGACTTTCACAGACGAGGAGAAAATATGAACAAAACAGATCCTTCTGACAAGGATTTAACACGGTTTTCTTAATGCATTCAACATCTGCAGGCTATTTTTGAAGAATCAACAGTCATAACTTAAGATTTTTCAACTAAACCTATTCCATATCTAATCAGAAACTTCTCATGTATGAATAAATGTGAAAAAAATCGAAGTTTTGAATATTAGCTTTTAATACTGCATTTAACCCTTTTTATTAATTGTTTTTTAAAAAAACATAAAATAGTCATAACCTAATATTTTTCAAAAATAAAACCATATTGTTTCTGATCAGCAACATTTTATTAATTATTTTTATTAAGTTTTATTATTTAATAATTATATTAATTATATTAATAATTATAGTTTAATTATTACGTTTTAAATGTTATTAGAGCAATTACCTTTTTTATTTAGAAAAATGGAGAAATTCTTTGAAATGCAAAATTACACACAAAAAAACTGATGCAAAATATAAATATATTTTCTTCAATACTGATGAGAAATTTTATTTGAATATTTCATTGTATGAAATTTCTAAGAACATATAAACTGAGAATTACCAGTATTAACCGCATTAAAATGAATGGATTTTAATTAATTCCTTTGAATTTATATGAATCATTTGATTCACATCCACGCTTTGGTGCGGTTTTGCGAATCATTTGATTAAGATCGGGATTTCGGAGTGGGTTCGCGAATCATTTGATCGGAACTTTGCGTATCACGAATAATTTGATTCAGATCGGAACTTCAGAGGGTGAATTGGAAATCATTTGATTCAGATTTGTACTTCGTTGCACGAATCGTGAATCATTTGATTCGGATCTGCACTTTGGTGCAGGTGTGCGAATCATTTGATTCAGATCAGATCAGATCTTCAAAGTGGGTTTGTGAATCATTTCACTAATTGAATGATTTGTGATTCATCCTCCGATTCCTGGTCTGAAATGATAGTTTGCGAATCATTATTAAGATTGGGACTTCTTCGCAAATCTTTTTTTCTGTTTTTCTTTTTTTTAATAAACATAAGAAAACAACATTCCTTTAAATTTATAACTCATCATTTATTAAATTCATTTTACTTGCATAAACTTTCACTTTCAGATTAAAAAAAAAAGTGATCAATCTTTCATGCTTCAATGGTTTGTCAAAAATTCAGTCTAGAAGTGTGTGAGATATGGAGAAAAGGCTTTTTTTTGACACTGATATAACTCCATAGAATAATTGTTTTTGACACTAATGATGCTCCATACACACCTATATGTCAAAATGACCAGAATGTGAAAAAATGTTTGTATCTCTAAAAAAAAATGTATGCACAAAAAAATGCAAAAGAAAAATGTGCATTTTGAGGCTTTTAAAGAATTTGCAAAGTTTGCTGCTTTACTAAAAACTATGCATTTTCATTAAAATTTATATTTGTATTTATAACTCATGATTTATAAAATAAATTCACTTTACTTGCATAAACTTTCACTTTCAGATAAAAAAGTGATACATTTGTAATAAATAATAAATAAATAAATGATGTGTATTTTGAGGCTATTTTGATCAGTTTTTCAAGCTGCAATGGTTCGTCAAAAATTCAGTCTAGAAGAGTGTGAGATATGGAAAAAAGGCTAAATATACAGTATTTTAAAAACGTTTTTTTTGACACTTATATAACGCCATAGAATAACTGTTTTTGACACGATGATGCTCCATACACACCTATAGGTCAAAATGACCCAAACATGAAACGGTTTTAAAATGGTAATATCTCTAAATAAAATAATTGCAAAAAATCTGAAAAAAAAGATGTGTATTTTTAGTCTCTTAAAGCATTTGCAAAGTTTTGTTGCTTTACTAAAAACTATGCGTTTTCATTAGAATACATTAATATTTATATTTGTATTTATAACTCATGATTTATGAAATAAATTCATTTTATTTGCATAAAATTTCATTAAAAAGTGATCACTTTTTCATCCTGCAATAGTTTGTCAAAAATTCAGTCCAAAGATGTGTGAAATATGGAGAAAAAGCTAAATATTTTAAAAAAAATAAAACATTTTGACACTGATATCACTCCATAGATTAATTGTTTTTGGCTCTAATAGCTCTAATAGCTCCATACACACCTATAGTTCAAAATGACCCAAACTTTAAACATATTTTAAATGGTTATATCTCTAAAAACATAATTGCCAAAAATCTAGAAAAATTTGAATTTTGAGGCTTTTAAATAATTTACAAAGTTTTGTTGTCTTACTGAAAACTATGCATTTTCATTAGAATTTATATTTGTATTTATAATTCATGATTTATGAGATAAATTAATTTTGCTTGCATGAATTTTCACTTTCAGATAAAAAAGTGATACATTTTTCATGCTGCAATAGTTTGTAAAAATTCAGTCTAGAAGTGTGTAAGATATGAAGAAAAGGCTAAATATACAGTATTTTACAAAAGGTTTTTTTTGACACTGATATAACGCCATAGAATAATTGCTTTTGACACTAATGGTGCTCCATACACGCCTATAGGTCAAAATGACCCGAATGTGAAACATTTTTTAAAATGGTTATATCTCAAAAAAATTATGTGTATTTTGAGGCTATTAAAGAACTTGCAACGTTTTGTTGCCTTACTAAAAACTATGCATTTTATAGAAATTCTTATATATCTCATCTGGGTCAAAATGACCTGAATGCATTATGAAGGTAAGAAAACGTGATGTGACACCATGAATGCATGGTGAAACACAGGGGCGTCGCTAGGGCTAATCATTCGGGGCTCGAGCCCCGAAAGTTTTTACTCCAGCCCCGAATGTTTTTTTGTATTATCCACGGAATTTGTCAAAGTTTGAATTAATGAATCAAAAGTTGGTCATTAAACTTAAATCAAGTCGCGATATGGACTAGTATCTGTAAATATTATGCCGAAAAAGACTATTTAAATATGAATCCTGCATGTTCTGCGTGTCTTTTTATGAATGAACGGCGCGGATTCGCGGTTTCGTTTTCTACACGTTATACTGACACGCGCAGTGATTTTAGCGTCTGCCGTTTCACTAAATGAGGGCATAAAAGTCACTTCATAAGCATCTCACTGATTTGAGTAAAACAAGCGTCAAATATATACACAGAAATTTAATGGTATTCACGGCAAGTCGGCAACCCGTCAAAATAAAAGTTCGGTTTAACTTCATTAATCATTCAGTATAATGTATGTGCCTAGTACTACTACTACTACTATTAATTAATAAAAATGTATACATTTTTTTTTTACACAATATTTCTTCCATGTTTTACATTTTCCAATCCCCTTTATTTGACAAAAATAAAATTTTCATTAAAAGATCAAATACCTTCATCTGATATCCAGAAAAATACACAACACAGAATTCCATAAGGCTATTGTAAAAATAAATAAAAGCTGTTTTTATGCATTCAATTAAACAGACATGCTAAAACATATTTGGTAACAATAAAATGTAAAGTGAGAAAAAATAAAACATTTCATAGGGTCCCAAATATGTAATTGTTTTTTTAACTTTTGATAAATTGACAGTAAATTTTATAAGATTCATTGTTTTAATTAATTACACATGATTAATACAATTAAATTTAACCATTAAAAAGAAGACCAGAAAAATGAAAACAGAAAACAGAATTTGAAAAAAATAAAATAAAAAAGAATTTGGGAAAAAAATAAGGCCCCATTTTTGTATGCAACTATATATTTGTTACAGTTATAAATACATTTTCAAGTGTATTATTTTATTTGTCTAACATATTTTTGTAATGTTATAATTTTGTTATAATACTTTGATATGTTTGCTATTTGCAGGGATTACTATTTACTATTGTTAATAGTGTGACAAGGTCTTTAACCCCCGGTTTAAGGATCCGGGTTCAACCACTTGTGTCTAACAAAATCTTATGTGAGCATGGTGTGAGCTCCCACCCAACACCACTAGCCCCTGATGTTTTGGCACCAGCCCCGGATGTTTTAAAATCCTAGAAACGCCCCTGGTGAAACATATACGATCGACCACTTAGAGAAGTAATAGCACACTTAAGTAGAGTACGAGCACTAATACTAGTGATGTTCGCTTTAGTGAACACTACGAGCAGCTACCGGTTGGCGTTTTATCATGTAAACATCAAAATGGTTTTCCGCCTCATTTCATTCACTGCCTCCTTCATTTAAATTGTCTACAGCTTCCAGTTTCTGGCCGTCTGGAGTTTGTGTTTTTTTTTTTCTTTTATTGCTGTGATGTTAAAAAAAGTGTTTGTGCGGCCCGTGACCCACTTTATTTTCTTCCAGTCGTCCGCTCGGCACGTGGCTTTGTGACGCGGCTTGCATAATGGTGAAAACGCCGGTCAGCATGACAAAGACTGATGGTTCCATTATTATCAGACACAAAACGAAACGAAATGAGAGGAATCTGACCTGCTTAGGGAAATTGTACTGTCAAATAGTCTCTGAAAAATAAGGACAAATAGGACGTTCACGTTAGCATGTGTTTCTGTTCAGTTCATCGATCACCAGGACAGTTTGATCACACGTATCTCAAAAAAACTTGTTACCAGAATCCTGTTTAATGTGGATGTGTTTGTTTTTCTCTGCAGTTACACACACTGGTGGACTGACGGAGTGCTGACGTTCCTGCCGTTACCGTATGATGAAGGTGATCGCTTTACACATCCATAAAGACCGATTTGAGAGACGTGAGCTTACATATTAACCACAAACACTGAGCCAAAGCAGCTGTCATATCAGTCAAGTGTCTTCATGAGTCGCCGGTTCACGTGCAACACTTTCACCTTTTTACAAGTTCACAGAAAGTTTATTTTCTATTTAGATGCCTAAGACATGCTGTATGTTGTAATTAGAGCAGGGCTCACCAAACTTTTTTAATTCCAGAGCTGTTGTTTATAAATTAAAGTGTCTGGGAGCAATATTCAGTGGTGTTCAATTTAGTAGAGATGCGATGACATGTCCTACTAAATTGTCCCTGGCAATAATTTTGATCAAACAATTAAATATATGTGAATGCAGCTACTGCTGTTGTAAATTTGGCCACATCTGAAATAGGTCATACCATTGATATTACATGAGAAGTGAACATATGAGGTAGCCGAAATGATTTGAACATACAAGCACAGTTTAGATGAATGATGTTATGATGTTCTGCTGTTTTATGTTCGTCTGCTTCTCCCATTTGCTCTTTTTACAGTGACTATCACTCTATATAGACTAATACAATCAGACACATCATTTCTGAAATATTTATTACAATATATACTGATAAATGTAAAATTTACTTAAATGGTTTTACGTGACTGGATGCTTTTAACTGATTTCCTATTGAACTGTTACCAACTGCAGTGCAAACTATTTTAAATATAGTAAATTATGCTACAAACTCGATCATAATGCACAATGTTTCCATCTAACATGTATTTTGAGCTGCAGCTCGTCATATTAAAGGTGTGTTTCACTAGTTAGCAGTAAACCGATTACCTCACCTCAATATGTTCGTAGATTATCTTTGGAATGGAAATATGGGTATTTTATTTGTGAACATCATACTTTTTTCGCTTATTTCAGTTAATGTCATTAAACTAGCGAGCTAAGCCAGTGGTAGTACTGACAGTTTCGTGTAAACATGACTGAAGACGCGAAAAGCGAAGGAACAGACAAACCGAATCAATTGAGTGAGTCATTTACGCAGGAACCGCTCCGTTTGATTCAAACTTGTGATTTCGATCATTCAGTTCAAGCGATTCATTAGCAAAACACAATCCAAAGAGCCATTCAGTTTTCGAATTTCGACATCGGATTCAAATCGCGTATCACAAATGATTTGATACTGAACAAGGCTTCAGATCGGAATCGCGAATCGTTTGATTCAGATCAGCACTTTGGTGCGAGTTCGCGAATCAATTGAGTCAGATTGGGACTTTGGTTCGGGTCGTGGGGTGGATAGTATGGACCCAGGGCTTGGTGCGGATTCGCGAATCATTTGATCGGAACGTCATGTATCGCGAATCATTTGATTCAGTTTGGCTCTTTGTGCGGTTCGCTAATCGCTTGATTCAGATCGGCACTTTGTGCTGGTTTGCCAATCATTTGATCGGAACTTCGAGCATCGCAATTATTTGATTCAGATCGGCTCTGTTGTGCGGGATCGCAATCATTTGAGTCAAATCGGACTTTGGTGCTGGTCAGCTTAATCATTTGATCGTGAATCATTTGATTCAGATCGCTCTTTGGTGGATCGAATCATTTGAGTCAGATCGACTGGTCACTTAATCATTTGATCGAACTTCAAGCGCAATCATTTGATTCAGATCGCTCTTTTCGCTAATCATTTGAGTCAGATCGACTTTGGTGCGGTCAGCGAATCATTTGATCGAACCGCGCATCGCGAATCATTTGACTTAGATCGGCTCTTTGGTAAATGGTTCTAATCATTTATTAGGAACTTCGCATCGAATCATTTGATCCAAATCGGCTCATTGGTGCTGGTTCGCGAATCATTTTATTCAAATCGGGACTTTGGTGCGGGTTCGCGAATCATTTGATTCAGTTCGGCTCTTTGGTGCGGTTTCGCGAATCATTTGATTCAGATCTGCACTTCGTTGCGGGTTCGCGACTCATTTGATTCGGAGTGGGTTTGCGAATCATTTCACGAATTGAATGATTCGCAGTTCACGCTCTGAGTCCTGATCTGAAATAATGGTTCGCGAATCATTTGATTCAGAACAGGACTTCTTTCTTTTTTATTAAACATTATAAAGCATCAAAACATAAAGGCAGTACAGTTATAAAAACAAAACAAAGGTAAAAGAAAGTATACACTAATGCAGGGCATTTAATAAAATTAATCGTGGTTTTACTATAGTAAAAGTGTAGTAACCATGTTTTTTGTATAAACAGTTCAAATACCAGAGTTAAACTGTGGTTCATGTAGCAAAACCATGATTAATTTGTGGTCATCTTGGTTTAAAAATAGTAACCATGTTTGAATTATTATTATTATTATTATTTTATTTATTTATTTTTTTTTTTAAGAAACCAGTTAATTTTCCTAGGGGATGTGTTGCCAGTTTAAAAAAAAAGTATTAAAATTTATTAAAAATAAAAAAGTAAAATTGAGCTAGCAGGAAACAAATAAAATTAACATTAAAAATGATGGCTGGAGTTTAAACCAACAAAAAAATGTTCATAACCTGTTATCTACTGACAAGTACTGCATGTTCAAATATGGTTATAAAAAATGTTATAAAATGCTAAAATGTATTTACTATGTGAAAAAACAATGTGGGTTAATTAAAATAACCTCACGGGCAGTACTGTATGTCAAGTATGTCTTGGTGAGCTCCAATCAAACTGTGAGCTGCTGGTAGCCCGTGAGCGACGTGTTGAAGACCCTGAACTGGAGTTGTTAATGTTCTGAATGTGTTTGTCTGTTTCAGCTCAATGTGAGAAAAACCGGAGGAAGGTGACGGTGAAGCGCGTGAATCGATATGACGAGAGCATCGACATCTACACAGAGTTCTTCAAACCGTACGAACTCACCTCTTTCGACGACACGTTCAGCATTGGCATGACCAATTCTGCAAGGTCAGCGTCGACACACGAACACAAAAGCACACTTCTCAACATATGTTTGTCCTGCTGTTAGAGGAAAAATATATTTAAATATTTATATAATTTATTTATTAAATTAATTTAAATATTTTTGTATATATTGAAGTAAATAACAAGAAATTTATTTATGTAAATATCAATTTGAATATTTAAATTAATGTTAAAGTTTATTTACTATTGAACAATAACGTGAATAAAAGTTAAATACATAGTGAATTCATTTTATAATTTAAGTATATATAAAGTTTGTTTATTTGTTTATTTATATTTATGTACATAATAATAAGTATACATGAATAAAAATATTTAAGTAAATTAATTATGGTGTTTAAGTGAAATTTAAAAATATTAAAATATTAAAGTTTATATATTTACTTGTTTATTCTTTTAAAAAAGTGTTTATATATGTAAATTAAATAAATAATTTAAGTAAATATTAACATAATTTAATTCAAATGATTAATCACTTACAAAATAAAAGTTTGAGTTTGTCTAATATGTGTGTACTGGGTGTAATTATGTATATATAAAAACAAATTCATGTATATATTTAAAAAATATATATTTACAAGTATGTGTATTTATTATATTTTTAATATATTTATTATATATAAAAATATTTTGTATAAATAACATTTCTCTTAAATCTATACATTAATTTGTGTGTATTTATATATTAGGCAAACTCAAACTTATATTTGCATGCAATTAATCGCAATTAACAGCAATTAACATGCTAGTAACATGCTAATCATGCTAACAACATGCCAGTAACTTGGTAATCATGCTAGCAACGTGCTAGTTACATGCTAATCATGTTAGAAACATGCTAACAACATGCTAATCGTGCTAGCAACATGCTAGTAATATGCTAATCATGCTAGCAACATGCCAATCATATTAACAACATGCTACTAATATGCTAATCATGTTAGAAACATGTTAACAACAAGCTAGTAACATGTTAGCCATGTTAGAAACATGCTAGTAACATGCTAATTATGCGTGAAACATGCTATCAACATGTAAATCATGCTAACAACATGCTAGTAACATAATCATGTTAGAAACATGCTACAAACATGCTAGTAACATGCTAATTGTGCTAGCAACATGCTAGTAACATGCTAATAATGTTAAAACATGCTACTAATATGCTAATCATGCTAGAAACATGTTAACAACAAGCTAGTAACATGTTAGCCATGTTAGAAACATGCTAGTAACATGCTAATTATGCGTGAAACATGCTATCAACATGTAAATCATGCTAACAACATGCTAGTAACATAATCATGTTAGAAACATGCTACAAACATGCTAGTAACATGCTAATTGTGCTAGCAACATGCTAGTAACATGCTAATAATGTTAGAACATGCTAGTAATATGCTAATCATGCTAATAACATGACAATCATGTTAACAACATGCTAGTAATATGCTAATCATGCTAGAAACATGTTAACAACAAGCTAGTAACATGTTAGCCATGTTAGAAACATGCTAGTAACATGCTAATTATGTGTGAAACATGCTATCAACATGTTAATGAAGCTAACAACATGCTAGTAACATGTTAATCATGCTAGCAACATGCTAGTAACATAATCATGTTAGAAACATGCTAACAAAATGCTAGTAACATGCTAATCATGTTAGAAACATGCTAACAACATGCTAATCATGCTATTAACATGCCAATCATGTTAACAACATGCTACTAATATGCTAATCATGTTAGAAACATGTTAACAACAAGCTAGTAACATGTTAGCCATGTTGGAAAACATGCTAGTAACTTGCTAATTATGCGTAGAACATGCTATCAACATGTTAATCATGCTAACAACATGCTAGTAACATACTAATCATGCTAGCAACATGCTAGTAACATAATCATGTTAGAAACATGCTAACAAAATGCTAGTAACATGCTAATCATGTTAGAAACATGCTAACAACATGCTAATCATGCTATTAACATGTCAATCATGTTAACAACATGCTACTAATATGCTAATCATGTTAGAAACATGTTAACAACAAGCTAGTAACATGTTAGCCATGTTAGAAAACATGCTAGTAACATGCTAATTATGTGAACATGTTATCAACATGTTAATCATGCTAACAACATGCTAGTAACATACTAATCATGCTAGCAACATGCTAGTAACATAATCATGTTAGAAACATGCTAACAAAATGCTAGTAACATGCTAATCATGTTAGAAACATGCTAACAACATGCTAATCATGCTATTAACATGCCAATCATGTTAACAACATGCTACTAATATGCTAATCATGTTAGAAACATGTTAACAACAAGCTAGTAACATGTTAGCCATGTTAGAAAACATGCTAGTAACATGCTAATTATGTTAAAACATGCTATCAACATGTTAATCATGCTAACAACATGCTTAGGCAAACATACTCAACTGCTAGCAAATACGTTAGTAACATAACCATGTTGTTACGCTAACAAAATGCTAAGTAAACGATGTGCTACAATCATGTTAGAAAACATGCTAACAAATACGCTAATCATGCTATTAATACGTCAATCATGTTAACAACATGCTACCACATGCTAATCATGCTAGAAACATGTTACCCAGCAGCTAGTAACATGTTAGCCATGTTAGAAACATGCTAGTAACATGCTAATTATGCGTAAAACATGCTATCAACATGTTAATCATGCTAGCAACATGCTAGTAACATAATCATGTTAGAAACATGCTAACAACATGCTAATCATGCTATTAACATGCCAATCATGTTAGCAACATGCTACTAATATGCTAATCATGCTAGAAACATGCTAACAACAAGCTAGTAACATGTTAGTAACATGCTAGTTATGCGCGAAACATGCTAGTAACTTGTTATTCATGCTACCAACGTTGTAATGAGCCTTTAAAAATACAAGCAACAAGCTAATCATGCTAAAACATGTTAACAACATGTTAAATCATGTAAGCAATGTGTTAAATCATGCTAGCTGCTTTCATACTTTTACAACTGCTTCAAACTTTCAGGCTAGGCTTTCTCAAGCCAACTTAACCCATCTAGTTTATTTATGTAGTTATATTTAGTAAATACTTAATACTTAAAATGCTTATATTGTCCTCATATGTAAGTTGCTTTGGATAACTGCTGAAAAAGTATTAAATGTAAATTTTTAAATATTAAAATAAAATGCTTATTTATGTGAATGGTTATTAATTTAAATATTTCATTAAAGTCTTTATGTGACTGCAGGTGTGAGTACATTTTCATTTAAATATTTACAAAAACATTCATGCAAATGAATATTAAAGTAAGTAGTTTATGTATGCATGTATTAAAAAGCATCTTATATAGTGTGATATCTGTGAGTAAAATATTTGTTGTGATCTTTGAGTAGCACGTATGTTGGTGTGGTCTGTGTTTGTGTTTTGGCTCGGGGTCGTTCTGTTCCTGAAGCAGTGCTTTATTTCAGTCATAACTGTATGAAAGCCGTCCGTTTTCGGGCGTGTTTGATTAGCGTTTACAGTGTCGTCCGTCTCCTGCTGTCTCTCCGCCGGGCTTCAGCTGCTCTCATATTTATTGCTCTCGTTTTATCATCACGTCTCACCGGATGAGTGTGTGCCAATCCGGCCGGTAGTTTGCCTCATTTTCATAAAGACAAATGTGCCGTTTACTTGATGTGCTCAAATCAGACGAGTACACACGTGCATGAGTTACTCATGTTTTTGTGCACAGTGTTGACATATTCAGATTCATTGTCCCTTACAAATTCAAAAATAAGTATTAAAAAAAAAAGAAATATTTTCAAATAAATGTGCATGTATCCTGAAACATGCATTAAGAAAGAAATTAATGTTTTATTCAATTTAACTTTAATTTGACATTTTTTTTAATTGAAAGATGTCTGTAATTATATATTATTTCCTTCTAAATTTTCAGAACTCAAATTTCACATTAAAAAATCCAGTTTTTATGTATTACATTCTTAAATAAAGAAAAGAAAACATAATATGTAGTGTAGCTTTTTTTCCCCAAATTATATATATTTTTAATTTATTTAAAATTTCCTGAATTCAATTTTAATGGTCACATTCAATTTTATTAATATTTTATTAATATAAAAAAAAATATTTAATTGAAATCATGACACATACAAAATGTAAAAATGGCTTATTAAAATTTTAACCAAAGGAAAAAAAGGAAAAAAAAAAAATGTCATGGCCCCATGAAATCTGTATTTCCTAAGTTCCATTTAATTTTTTCCATTATTTGATGTTTTCCATTTTAATTTCTCTGCATTTTATTGGTTTAAATACATTTTAATAATGAAAATGCATGTTTAATCAGTTAAATTCATAAACCTTTAATAGTGTAATAATTTATTGATTGTTTTTTTAATAGATTTTTTTTTGTTGTTGCATTTATAGGGCCCTATGAAATCTTGCATTTTTCCAGAAATTCTGTTTAAAATGTAATCAAATGAAAAATAAAAATACAATCAAATTAATTTTTTTTGTGAACAAAGTGCACCACAACAGAGGTTTACTGTTATAATTCAAACTTGTAAAATCTTAATCATAAATAAACTTTATGAATTTTTTTAATAATTAAAAAAAAGGGTTTTTAAAAATTAATAATAATAATAATAATTACTTATTATTACTTTGAACAATACATTCTTCAAAATTTTCTGAACTCAAATTTCAGTTAAAGAAATAACTTATGTGTTACATTCTTAAATAAAGGAAAGAAAACATAATATGTACTCTTTTTTTTTTTTTCCCCCTCAAATTTAGTTTTTTTTTTTTTATTCCAAATTATAAATTTTTCCAATATGTTTACATTTTCCCAAATTAAATTTTAATGGTCAAATAAAATTTTAATAATTGAAAAAAACATTATTTAATTAATTGAAATCATGACATGTACACAATCTAAAAACAGTTTATTAAAAGGTTAACCAAAAATTAATTTTCTCTACATTTTATTGGTTTAAATACATTCATAAAACTTTAGCAATGTAATAATTTATTGTTTTTTTTGTTTTGTTTTGTTTTTTGTTTTTTTGCATGTATAGGGCCCTATGAAATCTTGCATTTTTCCAGAAGTTCTGCATAAAATGTAATCAAATAAACAATAAAAAATTAATAAAAATGAATCTGTAACTTCTTTTTTTGGTGAACAATAATATTATATATTATAATATTATAATATTTTTTTGTTTGTCTTTTTATTAGTTCTTTTAATATGTATTTTTTATATATTATGTATTTATTATTTATATAATTATAGATAATATAGATAAAATTACATTTAGAATTGATTATAATTGTAATTAATATTATAATATTAATATTTAATTTAATATTAATATTTAATGTCACTATTTATTTAATATTATTATTATTATTTATTATTTATTTTTTGCATTTATTAGGCCCTATGAAATCTTGCATCTTTCCAGAAATTCTGCTTAAAATGTAATCAAATGAACAATAAAAATTTAATAAAATGTTTTTTTTTTCTAGGAACAAAGTGCTGCACAACAAAAGTTAACTGTTATAAGTCTTCTAAATAAACTATAAGAATTTTTTAAATAATTAAAGCTTTTATAAAAAAAAATTCCTTATATAATTATTATTATTATTATTACTTTAAGCAATACATTCTACTATACAATAGTTATATATTTCTGTCACAATTTCTTTGAGAAACCAAACTTTTATTTTGACGGTTTGTTGTTGAAAAGCGTTAAGTTTAGTATCAGTGTCTTTAAACCTGCTGCAAAGTGATTTGAATATTTGAATATTTAAACATTTGAAAATATTTGACATTTCATTATACAACAATGCGAATGACAGTTGAGAGTTGCCTTAAACGCCGTTTGTGCACAGAATATATTTCTGTGTTTTCGATATGCGTATTCATATTCACGCTTCTCACGATTTCTCTTTCTCGTCTTTTAGGGAGTTCATGCCGAAGACGGTCGGCCTCGACCCCAGTCCCTTCACCGTCCGCAAACCAGACGAGAGCGCGAAGTCAGTGCTGGGGTGAGTCTGAGAGAGTGGTTTGTTTGTAGATGTTTGTGTGACGTTTATCAGCTGATTGACGTGGGTTTGTAGCGTGTGAATGTGTGTTGAGCAGCAGCTGTCTGCTGTCGTTCAGGTGTGAACGGGAATCTCAACCCTCACCCTCATCAAAACAAGTCGATTTGTGCTTTAATGCGTTTAGTTCATGAATATTCAGATCCGAGTGACATGAGCTTCACTTCCCGACACTGTTTCCTACACGAGTTTGTTTTTGCAGCCTCACAAAAACAGTAATGTCAGCAAAAACAACAGTCTGTGTATTTTATCTCTATGTTGAGCTTTGCAAACAGTGCTTTATGTTGCATCCTCACTGACTGCATGCTAAATAAACATAGTGTGTTTGTCAAATTAATTGATCAATTATTATTAATTTTTAATTAAGTGATTCTTTCAATACTTAATAATACTTATTCGTCTGAACTGATTAAACGTGACAGTAAAAGACATTTCTAATGTCACCAAATAATTCTATTTCAAATAAATGCTGTTCTTTTGAACCTTCTAGATAATAATCAGAAATGTTTCTCAAAAATTCAGCTTCATCACCACAGGATTAAATGTAAAAATATGTTGCAAAAACATTGACAAAATATGTTACCATTACTTAGTACTAAATTTGACATGTTTATTATATTATTGATTATATTATATAGGTAAAATATAAAAAATATGTATACACACACTAAATAATAATGCTTTTAATAATTATATGTTTTTTGTTTTTATTATATATTTTTGTAAAAATTATAAAAAATGCAGAATAAATAATAATGTAATAGTAAAGGTTATTTAACATTTTAATCATAATTAAATAGAAATGAACATCATAACTGTTAAGAAAAGTATGTGGTATATAGTATGAATATAGGTAGTTTATTTCTGTGTAATTATAGTTTATAGTTTATTTCTAATTATAGTTTATTTCTGTATGTAATTATAATTAAAGCTTTAGTTTTTTTGTTTGTCTTTTTATATATTTGTTTGTGTTTTTTATGTAATTTTATATAATTATAGGTAATAGATATAGATAATTTTAATTTGCTAATTTATAATAATTGTAATTAATAAAAAGCCTTTATTTTTTGTATAATTATAGATAATAATTTGATAATTTATTTTTTAAATAATTTATAATCATTTTAATTAATACAAATTATTTAAATAATAATTTGTATGTATATTTATTTAATTATGATTGTTTAATTAATTTAATTTAAATATTTTTTTAATTAATTTTAGTATATTAAACTAAAAGGAAATAAGAAATGTTGCCCTGGAAACTAGCTAAAATATTTTTTTTCCCAATCACTTTTTTAAAATAAACTTTAATAAAAACTATATTTAAAAGAAAAAAACATAATAAAAAATGAAATTTTAAAACATACAAAAAATACACAACAAAACTGGAACTTAAAGAATAAAACACTATGGAAAAATTACAATATAAAAAAATGGTCAAATAAAATTTTACTATTTGAAAAAATTGTTTAATTAATAGAAATCATAAAACATACAGTGTTTTTAAAAGCATTTTATTAAAAGTTTAACCAAAAAAAAAATCTTTCATGGCCCTGAAAAATCTGATATTTTTTCCTAAATTCCTTTTTTTTTTTTTTTTTTCCAAAAGTTGATGTTTTCCATTTTAATTTCTAATAAATTTTATTGGTTTGTAATAAAAACATAATAAATACATAATAAAAACATAAAATAAAAAACACACACACACACAATAAAACTTAAAGATTAAAACACTAAGGAAAAGAATTACAGTATTTAAAAATGGTCAAATAAAATTGTAATATTTGAAGAAAAAAAAAAAAAAAAATATATATATATATATATATATGAAATCTGTTATTTTCTTTAAATTCCATTTCATTTTTTCCAGAAGTTGATGTTTTCCATTTTATTTTCTCTGCATTTTATTGGTTTAAATACATTTTAATAATCAAAAGCATGTCAAATTAGTTTTATAATAATTTAAATTAATAATAATTATCTAAATAATAACAATTTATATATATAAAATTGTTATTAGTTATATAGTATAGTATAGTGTAGTATAGTATAATTTGTAGAATTTTTATTCATGTTATTATATTAAACTAAAAGGAAATAAAAAATGTTGTCCTGACAACTACCTAAAAAAACATAGTTTTTTTGTTTTTTTTTTCCCCTGGTCATTTTTTTTTTTTAAATAAACTTTAATAAAAAAAAAAAAATATATATATATATATATATATATATATACATACAAATTTTAAATAAAAAAAAAATAAAATAAAAAAAACACACAACAAAACTAAAACTTGGATTAAAACACTAAGGGAAAAAATGACAATGTGAAAAGCAGCTTTCTTGCAGTTTTTCCTGTTCAAAGTGTCTGTGAGTGTTTTATGATGTTGTGGATGAATTGTGGAGGAGGTGTTGATCTGGTCTGGTCTCCTCAGCAGTAAGTCCAGTAAGGAGGAGGCGGTGTTGCAGAGGAAGACGGCGGCCAGCGCTCCTCCTCCTCCCAGCGAGGAGCAGATCTCCAGCAGCTCTGAGGATGACTCCGAGGAAGACCGCGAGGACGACGGGACGGCCTCACAGCGCTCCACGCCCATCAAACTGGCCGAGCCCAGCGACAGCATCCGCACGCACGAGGTACGGCATCCGCTCACAACTTGCACTTACTCGAGAAAACCACTGCAGCTGCTGTGAAAACAATGTTTTTTTTGCAATGCACTATGGGATACTGTATTATAGTATGCAGCATATGCAGAACATCGCTCAGATTCTGTCATGAAGACAGGAAAAGAACGTTTCCGGAGTGAAGCGTTTCAGATGGGAGACGGGGGAGTCAGTCTGGTCTGGATCTGCTGGTGGTCTCTCATTAGTTCTGAAGCGCTTCTGCCTAATGGAGATCCAGCAGATGATCCACTCCAGGCTCTGAATGCACAGACTGAGATCAGAAAGGGCAGCGTGTCCTCGTGTGGAAATGAGTCAGTGACGCAGGAGATGGAGCTCGAGGATGGAAGATCCACAAGCCGCAAATGTGAAGAACGGCTTCCGTTTGAGATCTGTCCAAATAATTAGGACGGGAAATGTGAGTCATGTGACCAACAGAGGTTTTTTTCAGACGTTTCTAGTTCATCGCAAACAGTCAGCAGCATTGAGCTCGGTCACGATGACCTTAATTACCAGTAATAATTACCTGTTGGAAAATACTTTACTTTATGGAGTCATGGCACATTCTGATTAGGTCATAAAAAGTTTTTTGAATGGTGTTTATACAGTTTAGTTTGTATGTATCTGTATTATTTTTATTTTATTTAGCATAAAGTGGAAATGTTTTGAACATAAAGTCTAAATGTTTTGAGAGTAAAGTCGAAATACTACAAGAATAAAGTCAAAATATTTTGAGAATAAAGTCAAAATGTTTTTAGAATAAAGTTGAAATGTTTCGAGAAAAAAGTCGAAGTACTACGAGAATAAAGTTGAAATATTATGAGAATTAACTCAAAATGTTTTAAGAATAAAATTTAAATTACGAAGAGAATAAATTCCGAAATAAAGTCGTAGAAATCGAAAAGAATGTCGAAATGAGAATAAAGTCGAAAATGTTGAATAAAGAGAATAAAGAAATAGAATAAAGCTCTAATTCTTCGAGAATAAAGCAAAATGTTTGAGAATAAAGTAAATGAGAATAAAGTCGAATGTTTGAGAATAAAGTGAAATGTTTGAGAAAAAGCATAATAGAGAATCGAAATAAAGTCAAATCGAGAATAAAGTCTCGAGAATAAAGTCGAAATATCATGAGAGTCAAATATAATACTAAATGTCAAATCTTTGAAATAAAGCTAAATATCTTTGAGAATAAAGTCGCCAGAATAAATATCATGAGAGAATAAAGTAAAAAATATTCGAGAATAAAGTTGAAATGTTTCGAATAAATAAGTCAAATCTTTGAGAATAAAGTCGAAATATCAAATATCATGAGAATAAAGTCAAATATCAATGAACAAAGTCGATGTATCAACAAATAAAGTCGAATAAAAGTAAATATCAAACATCTTAAGGAATAAAGTTGTAATGTTTCGAGAATAAAGTCTCTTTGAGAATAAAAGTCGAATATCAGAGAATAAAGTGAGAGGAATAAAGTATCATGAGAACAAAGTCTAACATCAATGAGAACAAAAGTCGAAATATCAAGAATAAAGTCAATATAAAGAGAATCGAATAAAGAAATATCACAAAGAATAAAGTATAAAGTCAATTCACAAGAAAGTTGAAAGAAATAAGATGTATCACGAGAATAAAGTCGAAATATCATGAGAATAAAGTCAAAATCTTTTGAGAGTAAAGTCGAAATATCACGTGAATTAAGTTGAAATACTACGAGAATAAAGTCGAAATATTTCGAGAATAAAATTAAAATTACAAGAATAAAGTCAAAATAATATTTCAAGAATAAAATTGAAATTACAAGAATAAAGTAAATGTTTCAAGAATAAAGACGACATATTATGAGAATAAAGTTGAAATATTACAAGAATAAAGTTTAAATTTTACAAGAATAAAGTTGAAATATTTTCATAAGATTAGAACTTTTCCCCTCTGAGTCCTTGGCTCATTGCGATTCAAATGAACACCAGGATGTAAAAATCAAAAGGATTCGTTTTTTCGTTATTTTTAATAGTTCGAAAAGCTTTTACGAACTCGTTCTAGTCAGTTTGTCTAATTTTCACCAAAATTGGCTCAGATCATCTTTAGACCATGCTGGCAGAAAGTTCAAGAATTCAAGTTTATTAGTCAAACCATTCTCGAATGACACATAAACGAATTCCACGTAGAGCATGCAAAAATGGATGTGAGGCTATATCTCCTCAACATTTTGGCGTATTGATACTAAACTTGGTGTGTGTTATAACAACCATGACCTGAGGCTACCTGCAGTGTTTTGGCACAGTGCCACCTAGTGGTCAGGAGATATGAAAAATGGCTATTTTTGCTTATAACTTCTGAATGGTTAGGCCAAAAATCACAACTTTAGATTAAGAGGAGCATGACGAGACGAACCATACCCATTTCCCATGTCAGAAATTTTTGGCGTCGCCATTTTGAATTAAATCGTAAAATGCTGGATTTTACAAACGCATTGGCATATTGTTACGAAACTTGGTATGTTTCTTCAGCACCACCCCCTGACAGTACTCAAAAAGTTTGGGGGTAGCGCCACCTTGTGGCCAGAAGTTACAAAGAAATTTTAAAAAATGCTAAAAACATTTGATTAAAATGGCCTATTGTAAGTGATCTCAATAGATTCCTTGGGTGATGCTGAGAACATCAATACCAATTATGCTAAAATTCCTGTCCGCCATTTTTGTTGATATTAAAAACCTACTTTTTCAAACTCTTCCTAGAATGTTGGTCTGATTCTTACCAAATTTGGCTCAGATCATTTTTAGACAATGCTGGAAAAAAGTTATGGATTTTGTGTCGATATACAAAACGGTTTTCGTTTAACGCATTAACAGATTTGCTGGAATCATGCCGAACTGCATCTGAGGTTGTATTTCTGCAAAGCTTTGAAATATTGACACCAAATTTTGTGTGTGCCATTGTCACCTCACACTGACCACACCACATCAGTTTGGGCAACAGCGCCACCTATTGGTCAAAAGCAATAAATCATTCGTTAAACAATTAGTATTAAAATTTCCAAAAATGCTAATAACTTTTGATTGCATTAGCCTGCTGCTCTCAAAATATTCCTTGTCTACGAGAACATTCTTCTGATTTTAACCAAAATCAAGTAAGATCATCTTCAGACAGTGCCGCAACAAATGTGAGGTGTGATGCTAAAAGCTTTGACATCAGATGTTCAAAAAAACGTACAATTTCTTTGTTTCACCTCAGTTATTAATATTTGAAAATAGTTTGTGTAATATCAATAAAAATCCATCACATTACATTAATTATATTAGCAGTTAATTTCATTATTTGTTCGTATGATTTACTTTTATTTATATTAGGAAATATAATTTAAAAACAATAAATTATAATGAAATTATTTACACACACAAATTTTATTTTGTATAATTTTTTATTTTATATTCTAGGAAAAAATATGCATTTAAGTGATAATAAAATGATCTACATGCACACGCCGAATTTATAATTTTCTTAATTTTTTTTTTATTAAGACAAAAGATATATAAATTATAACAAATATATATGACGTAATACTTTTTTCAATTTTTATATTTAGAAAAACTATAGAAATTATAATAACTAAATATAATAAATAACATATTTCCGCAAGTTATAATCTAAATTATATATGTTGATGAAATTATATATAATATAAATACAATCAATTTTTATATTATGAAAAAAATGTAAAATATATACTTGTATATAATATTTTTTATTTATTTATTTATTTTATGTTATTGTATTTATTATAATTTTAATATACAAAGAATGACCTACTTTTAAATTGTTGTTTTTCTTACAATTTGCTCAAAAACAGATTTGTGATTTGTGAGTGATGTGATGTTTTGTCTGTGCAAAACTCTCCTCTGATGTTTAGGGTGATGTGGGTATTTGCCAGGGTGTTCTGAATGGAACTTACTGGTTTATTCCACTCATTATCTTTTGAGTATGAAAACTAGTAGTAGTGATTTGTGATCGCTTTGATGGTTGTCGCTCTGTTAAGTTCGTATGTGTTTGTGAAGCAGTGAAGGCTGTTTTGTGTCTCTGTGTGAGTCTGGATCTGTCCGCAGACGCTCTCGCTCAACAATACGCCTGATCCCTGCTTTATTCAGATCTCCAGTGTGATTGTGATGATGCTGTAATCGGGTTTATATCCTGGAGAAACGCTACCTGACAAAACCTCTTCATTTCAGCTGCAGTTCTTCTGTTGCATGTACTGGTGAATCTCACTGTTATGACTCTCTTAAACTCATAATTCTTTCTAATTCACACTGTACAAATGACATTACCTAACACAGTATTGCTCTTAATGGAACGTGTAGAGAAAAACAAACGTGATTTATTGATTGCAAAATTTCATCATATATTTGATTATTTTGTTGATAATAGTTAATAGTTTAATTTTGTCCATTATGTCTCTTCTGTAATCAGTCTTACTGTCAGAAGCGTTTTGTTTTAGATGAACAGATTGCACTAAATATTAATGAAATCTTTTTTTGTGCATGTTTAAGAACATTAAATGACTTAGTAGCAATAAATGAATGAATGCTGGCATGAATGGACAAAATAAACACACACGCGCACACACACACATATATATATGTATGTATGTATGTGTGTGTGTGTGTATATATTTAGATCTATTTTATTATTTATTAATATTTTTTATACGTGAAAAATGTACATCTATTATTTTTGTGTATATTTTTTAATATATATGTATATATATATTTTTTTTATTTTATGTATATTTATTTTATTTTTGCATGTTTCTCATGTATTCAGCATCTAATTGAACAAATGCAACATTAAAAATGTTTTATTAATATTTTTACAAATTTAATATTTAATATAGGTAATTATTTTTATTATACTTATGTATTTATATATAGATCTATTTTACTATTCGTTAATTTTTTATACGTGTTATTTAATCTAAATTTATATATAATATAAAATTTACATCTATTATTTTGTGTATATTTTTAATATATATTTTTTAGATTTATTTTATGTATATTTATTTTATTTTTGCATGTTTCTCATGCATTCAGCATCTAATTGAACAACAAATGCAACATTAAAAATGTTTTATTATTTTTACATATATTAAATTTACAATATTTAATATATGTAATAATTTTTATTATACATATGTATTATATATATATATATATATATATATAAATGTGTATAATAAAAATAAAAATATTTTGATCTGTTTTATTATTTCTTAATCTTCTTTATACGTTGAAAATTTACATCTATTATTTTTGTGTATATTTTTAAATGTATTTTTTTATAGATTTATTTTATGTATATTTATTTTATTTTTGCATGTTTCTCATGCATTCAGCATCTAATTGAACAACAAATGCAACGTTAAAAATGTTTTATTAATATTTTTACATACTAAATATTGCATATTTAATATGTAATTATTTTTATTATTCTATAGATAGATAGACATATTTAGATCTATTTTATTATTATTAATCTTTTTCTATGCATGTAAGAAATTTACATCTATTTTGTGTATATTTTATTTATATATATATATATATATATATATATATATATATATATATATATATATATATATATATATATATATATATATATATATATATATATATATATATTTTTTTTTTTTTATGTATATTTATTTTATTTTTGCATGTTTCTCATGCATTCAGCGTCTAATTGAACAACAAATGCAGCGTTTTATTAATATTTTTACATATATTAAATATTGCGCATATATATATATTTTTAGATTTATTTTATGTATGTTTATTTTTTCTTATTTATGTTTCTCATGCATTCAGCATCTCTCATTCTCTCTCTCTCCGTGTATCTGAGTCTCTCGTCCCGCGTGTGTGACTCAAGGTTTCTGCTATGTTGCCATGCCAACAAGGCCGTTTGGGTTTATTTACCTTGAGAGACACTGAAGGAGGGATTGAGGGAAGAACGAAGGGACTTTAATGGATAGAGATGAATGGATGAGCGCACGCTCAGGACTTTAATGAATAACATGAATATATGCTTCACTTCTCTTCTCTTTTAGATTAAAATGATCAGGACTCCTGTTAGTCTTATTAATTGAATCATGAAATGTATAAAGTTTAGCAAAAGTTTAACTTTTGGAGCCCATTTAATAATAAAACACCGCTGCTTAACACAAGACAAACATCTGCCTGAAATGTACATTTTATTAAACATTTTTTGAAATTAAGAGTTGCTTTTAAAGTAAATGTGTTTCGATTTAGGAATGATTTGTACTGGAATATACTCTGTAATAGAATCATTTTTGCTTGATTTTTCATAGATCGTTATTTCTGAGCATTACATGTGATGCTGCTGTTTGCAGTTGTTCTGGATGAAATCGGGTCCAAAGTGAAGGACGCAGATATTAATGAGTATGAATGAAAGAGTCACGCAGATCCGGTTCAGTCCTCTGATTGTTTGTCACAGTCACACTGACCTGTTGCCATGGCATGACACACACACACACACACACACACACACACACACACACACAGGCAGTGTGTTCATGTGTGAGTGGATGAAGGCAGTGTTGTGTGCAGGTGTGTTATACTGTATGTCACTTGTACCTCATCATGACAGTCAAGTCATTTTGATATCTATATCTATCTATCTATATATATATATATATATATATATATATATAATATAAATATGTATGTATGTCTATATATATGTATGTATGTATGCGTGCATGTGTGTGTGTATATATATATATATATATATATATATAAATATAAAGAGTTTGGTTCTAAAACACTATAAATCCATTTAAATTCATTTTGAGTAAAAATGTGTTTTCTTTACCAAGTAAGTGGCAAGATGAAAACCACTATTTTCTGTTTCAAACTTTCACATAGCATTTTTAGGTTATAATAACATTAAAAATTTAAATCCAGATTTTAATTTTCAGAGATTTATTATAAAAACTGATTATTTTTTTTCCCCCAAAATGCAATAAGTCCATCAGGGCTCTACGCTTACTTTTCTTTTTAGGAGCACTTGTGCTTCTAACTTAAAGGAGAAGTCCACTTCCAGAACAACAGTTTACAATAATTTACTCACCCCCTTGTCATTCAAGATGTTCATGTTTTTCTGTCTTCAGTCCTAAGGAAATTATGTTTTTTGAGGAAAACATTTCAGGATTTTTCTCCATATAATGGACTTCATTGGTGCCCCGATTTTGAACTTCCAAAATTAGTTTAAATGCAGCTTCAAAGGCTCTAAACGATCCCAGCCGAGGAAGAAGGGTCTTATCTAGCGAAACGATCGCTCATTTTTTTAAAAAAATAAAAATTTGTATACTTTTGAGGACAAAAGCTTGTGTAGCACACGCTCTGGAATCCGCGTTCTTGAACGATTAGTTCATTTTAAATGATTTGTTCATTTTGAATGAATCTTTAATGTGACTCGGGAAGAACGAGTCGTCTCAGGGAGTGATTCGTTCAGTCGCGCATGCGCAACATCCTGTTAGGTTCTGTACTGGAATTAGTTCAGCTGTTTCGAGTCGTTCGTTCATCTTATGGGGCTGTCACGTGATGAACGATCGACTCGACCCCAAAAACTTGTCACTCATTTAAGTTCATCGCGATCTCACAAAGTTCCATTATAATGAACGAAACTCTCTACACTGCACAATCAACCTCTTATTTACACTTTCTCTACACTTTGTTTATGAAAGGATTTGGAACCAAACTCTTCATATCTATTACATTGTGAAATAACTGTTTTCTATGTGAATATCTGCTAAAATGTCATTTTTATTTCTGTGATCAATTCTGAATTTTCAGCATCATTACTCCAGTCTTCAGTGTCACATGATCCTTCAGAAATCATTCTAATATGCTGATTTGCTGCTCAACAAACATTTCTGATTATTATCAGTGTTGAAAACAGTTGTGCAGCACAATACTTTTGTGGAAACCATCATACATTTTATTTTTCAGGATTCACTGATGAATAGAAAGTTCAAAAGTTTAAGAAAGTTTAAGTTATCTGATGTAACAGAAATGTTTTATATTTAGTTTTAGTTAACAAGCTGAAATAGTTTTTTTAGTTTGATTTTAATTGTTAATGCTTATTTTATTTCAAGTAATGAAAATATTTTTATAGTTTTAATTTTAGTTAACGAGCTGAAATTAATAAGTGTAACTTTTTTTAATTTGATTTCAGTTTAATGTATAACCTCAAGTGACAAAAACGTATCATGGATTTAGTTTAACAAGTTGAAATAAAATAAGTTTATATTTTTGATTTCAGTTAAGGTTTATTCTATTTTAGGTAATGCAAATATGTTTACATGTATTTATTTCTCTATGTCTTTCTATCTGTCTTGTCTATAAAAAAAGTATTTTGTATTTTTTTTTTTTTTCTTTTGGTTTTACTTAGTGGAAAATATTTTCCCCCTATTTATCTTTTTTTTTTAATTATTATTATTTTTTTGAGACAAATCCTTTTTAGCTTTTTCTTTTGTTTTTCTTTTTAGGAAAAAAATTAATTCCCCTCTTTTATCTGTTTTTTTATTTTGGCTTTTTGTGTTTGGTTTGTTTGTTTGTTTGTTTGTTTAAATTCATTTATGTTTTTCCGTTTCTTTTTTATCTTTTTGTTTTTTTTCTATTGGTTTTTCTTTTTGGGATAAATGTTTTTGTTTATTTTTTACTCTTTCCATTTTTTTTATTTTGTTTTTTCTTTTCAAGAAAAAAATTAATCGTTTTTTATTTCTTTTTATCTGTTTTTTTGTGGGTTCTGAGGGGTGCTTTTCATTTTGGAAAAAAAAGTTTTTTATTAATTTTTTTTATTGGTTTTTCTTTTTGAAAAAGTTTCTTTTTTTCTTTCTCTTTCTCTCTTTCTTATTTTAAAATCTCTTTTTATCCATTTTCTTTAATTTTTGTCTTGTTTTTGTTATTCTTTAATTCATCTCTACATTTATTTTTTTTTTTTATTGGTTTTTGGTTATCTCCCATCCATTTTTCACTCATATCACTCTCGAGCGGCGCCTCATCCGGCTCACGTGTAAAAGGCTTCGCTCACATATGCGTTCGTCGCGTGCAAACGGCGGGACAGAACTCACCGGCCGCGGCTGATGAAATATTTAAACGTGAAAACCTCATTACCCTCGACACTGTAATTACACTGGTGCGTGTGAAACGTCACATTAGTCACTTCTGGAGTTTAATCAGTATGTATATGAGTAAAACGGAGAACGTGGGGCCGCCGGAGGGAAACACCCGTACAAACACACTCGTCAAACCGTCAGCCGGTTACATAACAGAGGCTCGTTAGTGAGGGGAGACCCTTGAGTTCACTTGTTAGTGTTTGATGTGTTTGGACGAACTGTTAAACGGATTCATGCTGCTTTAAAACACATACAGCAAGAACAATACACTTAATAACAGTACACACTTTTCAATAAGGTTTTTCTTCTGCTTACCAAGGCTTCATTATTTGATTAAAAATTCTGAAATATTTTTGCAGTTCAGAATATCTGCTTTTTATGTGAATATCTTTTAAATTGGAATTTATTCCTGTGATCAAAGCTGAATTTTCAGCATCATTATTCCAGTCTTCAGTGTCAGAAATCATTCTATGCTGAACTCTGTTTGCCGTCCGTGTGTGACCTTTGACCCCATTGACCCTTTGACCTGTGTGACCTTACAGGATCAGCCTCAGCAGCGTCTGCCGCCCGTGAAAGAGACGTACGGCCTGAACCTGCTGGCCAACCCGCCAGATGAAGACATCCTCATATACCACAGGTCAGAAATGCATTTAAATCGTGAGATATTATTATTTTTCAAGCCAACTTACTGTTACCCTCTTTAAACTACTACTACTACTTCTGAGACCAAATTTTAAATTATATTTCCTCCTAGACTTTAAAAAGGTACAACCAGCAAACTTGGCCCAGACCGTCAGACTGGTCTGACTCAGGTTGCTATATCTTTTCTAACTGATCCGGCTTATGGTTTTCATAAACCAGACTATCAAAACCATTAAAAATCCTATAGAGTTTCATTGAGGGGGTGAAAACTTTTATACAAAGAGACCTATGGTGTATTTACAGCAAATCTTAACAACTCACTACTGAAAAAACAGATAAAACGAGTCTGAGCCTAAAGTGGTTTAAAGTGGTTTTGGCCACTTTTTGGCTGGTCAAGCTGGGAGACCTGTTAAAAAACAACCAAGCTTAAACCAGCTAAAACTAGACAACCAGCCTAGGCTAGCCTTGCTAATCATGCTAGAAACATGTCAGCAACATGCTAATAACTTGCTAATCAGGATAGAAACAGGCTAGTAACATGCTAATCATGCTAAACATCATGCTAGTAACTTGTTAATCATGTTAGAAACATGCTAGCAACATGCAAGCAGCATGCTAGTAACTTGTAAATCATGTTATCAGCATGTTAGTAACTTGTTAGTCATGCTAACAACATGCTAGTAACTGGCTAATTATGCTACTAACATGCTAGTAACTTGCTAATCATGCTAACGACATGGTAGTAACTTGCTAAACGCCAACAACATCGAACCGGCTGCTGCTAACAACATGCTGCATACACTAACAGCACGCTAGTAAATTGAACTAAATACGCTAGTAAGGTGCCAATTGCTAACAGCCCGCTTAATCATGCTAAACAAGTAACCTTAACCTGCTTAACTTCTAATGCTATCTTATGGTAACAACTTGGTCACTAATCATCTAACAACATGGTAGTAACAATCATAGTAACTTGACATGCTAGTAACTTGTTAATCATGCTAGCAACATGCTAGTAACTTGCTAAGCATGCTAACAACATGGTAGTAACTTGCTAATCATGTTAACGACATGCTAGTAACTTGTTAATCATGCTAGCAACATGCTAGTAACTTGCTAAGCATGCTAACAACATGGTAGTAACTTGCTAATCATGTTAACAACATGCTAGTAACTTGTTAATCATGCTAACAACATGCTAGTAACTGGCTAATCATGCAGCTGTTTTCTATGTGAATTTCTGTTAAAACGTAATTTATTTCTGTGATCAAATCTGAATTTTCAGGATCATTACTCCAGTCTTTAGTGTCACATGATCCTTCAGAAATCATTCTAATATGATGATTTGCTGCTCAACAGACATTTATGATTATTAGTAATGCTGAAAACAGTTGTGCTGCACAATATTTTTGTGAAAACCGAGATATGTTTTATTTTTCAGGACTCACAGATGAATAGAAAGTTCAAAAGAACAACCTTTATTTGAAATAGAAAGCTTCTTTTGTAACATTATAAGTTTCTTAACCGTCACCTTTGATCAATTTAATGCAACATTGATGAATAAAAAGTATTTTCTATAAAATTAAAATATAATTGATCAAAAAAACGCAGAAAAGTTTCTATTGAAACTTCAGGAACTGACTCATATTGTGCACAGAGCTCCTGTCACGTGGTTCTATTTTAATCAAGATGAATGGGAATCATGGGATTTGACCTCAGTGATCAGGAATGTCTTAGACTGACGCTCAAGACTCACGTGTCTCGTGTTTGAGCTGACGGACGTGTCTCAAGACTCTGGGCCGTGATTCACGCAGCTGTGCTTCACTTGTTCTTCACCTTTTGATCTACTTTAATGTTCCTGTCGTTCACGGACAGGCTTCTATCTTGGAAATGCCACTCTTTGTGTGTGTTTGTGGCCTCTTCACTGCATTCTCTGTTTTTTTTTTATGTCTTCAGAACAAATTCAGTCTCATGGTCCTTTATAATCCATTGCTAAGACTACAATAGATAAAATATAAATAGATTAAAAACTTAAAATGAACTCAGTTTAAACTGAAAAAAGTTTAAGATGAAGCACTAAAATGACTAACTGGAGATAAATGACAGCTAAAACTGAAATAACAATAAATCCAAAAAGTAATATTTTGTAAGAAAAATATATAAATAAAAGCTAAATCAAAATAGTAAAAACAATAATATATTTTGTATTTCATATATTTTATGTATATTTAAATATATTTTAGTTAAAAATTAGATTTAAACTGAAGTAAGTTTAAAATTAAGCACTAAAATTTTTAATTGGAAATGAACTTAACCTGAAACTGTAATATTAAAAAAAAAAAAAACCTAAGTAGTAATAATTAAGAAACATAAAACATAAAAATAAAGGTAAAACATTTTTGTTAATTAAAAGATGAAGCACTAAAATTACTAACTGGAGATAAATGAAAGCTAAAATTGAACTAATACTGAAATAACAATAAATCCAAAAAGTAATATTTTGTAAGAAAAATATACAAATAAAAGCAAAATATTAATAAAAACAATAATATGTACTGTGTTTAATATGTTATATATATATATATATGCTAAAATAAAATAAGATGTTTGTTGTTTTATTTCTGTTAATGTTTAAGTTATCTAAAGTAACAGAAATATTTTATGATTTTAGTTTTAGTTAACAAGTGTAAGTGTTAATAAGTGTTTAAGTTTATTTTATTTCAGGTAATTAAAATATTTTTATAGTTTTAATTTTAGTTAACGAGCTGAAATGAATAAGTGTAACTTTTTGTATTATTTGATTTCAGTTAAATGTACAAGATACTTCAAGCAACAAAAACGTTTAATGGATTTCGTTTTAGTTAACAATTTTATATTTATGATGTTTAATTTTTGTTAAGGTTTATTTTATTTCAACGCAAATGTGCCCTAGTAAAAAAAAAAAATAATAGTTTTAAAATGCATTTATTTTACACTAAACATAGTTTAAGTCTATTTACTGACATATCACTCAAGACGTGCTGATATAAAAAAAAAATGTACAGTAATTAAACTTTATTTGGAGTACTACTTGTGCACAATGCACATTTCTTAATATTAAGCCTAAAATATGTTTTAATGTCACTATTGATGAGGATTGTATATATATATCTTTAAATATCAGTCTTTAAATGCAAAAGTGTACCTAAAGTGTACTTGCAATAGTTCCATTATAGTACAATCAGATATTCTTAAGTATATCTTTAATTGGACTTCAGCACTATTTTCTCACAATTAATCTGTATTTAATACAAAACTAGTTGTTCCAATTTAGCAGACTTTAAGTACACCACTTTAGTATGCTACAAGTATAATTGTTATAAGTGCAAAATAGTAGTAGTATAGTATATAGTATAGTATAGTAGTATACTTAGTATGCAATAAATGTATTTTAAATGCATTTGTTTTTCACAAGGGTTGTTATGGCTTTAACTAAATTTCTGTTAATGGGGTCATCGGATGCCCATTTTCCACAAGTTGATATGATTCTTTAGGGTCTTAATGAAAAGTCTATAATATACTTTGGTTAAAAATTCTCAATAGTTGTGTAAAACAACACCTTTTTTACCTTGTCAAAATAAGCTCTGCAAAAATCATCTCATTCTGGTCGAGGCTGCTTTAAATGCAAATGAGCTCTGCTCGCCCCGCCCCTCTCTTCTCTCTGTGGAGTGACGAGCCTGTTTACTTTAGCCGCATTTAGCCGCTAAACTTGCTAACTAGCACATTGTTAGAAAAGACCATCGCAAAGATTCATAAAAAAAACCCTTATACTCACTTCTGCTGTAAGTGAAGCTGGATCACGAATGATTTGTGCGAACACAGACGGATATATGTAGATCGGGAGGCGCATTCCCTTCACAAACAAACGTAATCTACTGCATCTTCAGCGGCTCAGATTTTGGGAGTAAATGACGACCACTATGTTCATTATTACATCCAGCAACACAACACCTCAATCGCTCAATCAGAGATATTCTTGACTAACTTACATCCCTGGTCTGGCTTTGAAACAAAGGAGGTCGGACTGTTACAGCTGATTTAAGGCGGGTCTGAAGTAAGATGCTCATGTCAATCAGCTGTCGTGGGAGCGGCCTCTCAGATGCATCTGAGAATGGCTCAATTTGAAAAAGGGGATAATATTTTTACAGATTAATTAAAAACCACTGCATGTATTTTTATCATTACAGGGTAGATTTGTACATACACTGCCAACACACATTAATGTTCAAACAACATGAAAAAGTGAACTTTGCATCCGATGACTCCTTTAACACGTATTTTATTTCAAGTAACAACTGTTTTTTTTAAGGTTTAGTTGTAATTACTCTATGAACTGCTTCTCTCAGCGTTTCTCAGAAAGCTGGGTTTGATCATCTCACGCTGTTCTCCGCACGCCGTCTCTTTCTCCAGACAATCCCTGAAGCCATCTGAGCGAAATGACTTCCACCAGCGGCTCGACACGCGCTTATACACATGCACACACACACCTCCACACATGAACACAGAGGCTTCTAGTAAACTCATCAGTTTGTTCATTTTTCAGAATTTTCTGATATGAATGTCATTCAAATGTCATAATTCCTGCACTGAGGGATTTGCAGCTGAACTGAGTATTAAATTGATTTGTTTCTGCTGCTTGTGTGATTCTGCTGATCATTTATTCACTGATCATCTGTGTGTGTTTATAGATTTGCTCATCTGGGTCAGAACCAGCACAAGGTGGACAGACATGATGATACCAAGAAACTAGACGCCGTCATCAGCTTGTGAGTTTGTGGCGGGAAAAAAATGTGTATCTATCTATCTATCTATATCTATATATCTATATCTATATATATATATATATATATATATATTAGTGTTGGAAGATATACTGGTACTTGTATGGCGATACCCTGAATTTAAAAACGTTATGATTCCGCATTTTACTTGTACCGGTATTTTAAGAATATATTTTAATAAGAGCCGTATTTCTGTGTGTCTGTGTTAGTGAATGGCGCAGACCCGCAGCTTTGTTTACTACACACGTACGTGTGACACTCGCTGTGTTTTCAGCATCTGCCGCCTCAATATATGAATACATGAACATGTGAACATAATCTCTAGAACTGCTCTGAGACTCACTTCATGAGCATTTTACCATTTTTTTTTGTGGAAAACTACTTTCAGAACAACAATTTACAAATAATTTACTCACCCCATTGTCATCCAAGATGTTCATGTCTTTCTGTCTTCAGTCGTGAAGAAATTATGGTTTTTGAGGAAAAACATTTCAGGATTTTTCTCCATATAATGGACTTCATTGGTGCCCCGATTTTGAACTTCCGAAATGTAGTTTAAATGCAGCTTCAAAGGCTCTAAACGATCCCAGACGAGGAAGAAGGGTCTTATCTAGCGAAACAATCGCTCATTTTTTTCTAAAAATATTTTTTTATACTTTTTAAGCACAGAAGCTTGTGTAGCACAGGCTCTGGGATGCGCGTCCACGATGCTACGAATTAGTAATGGGTCGTTCTTGAACGATTCATTCATTTTTAACGAGTCTTTAATGTGACTCGGGAAGAACAAGTCGTCTCGGGGAGTGATTCGTTCAGTCTTGCATGCGCAACCTATTAGGTTCTGTACTGGAATTAGTTCACCTGTTTCGAGTCTTCAGGTTTTTCGGGTAGTTCGTTCATCTTATGGGGCGTCACGTGATGAACAAACGACTCAAACCCGAAAACTTGTCAGATAAGAGGTGAGATGAGCTAATCATAGACTAAAGATCCAGGTAAACAATGAATGAATCTTTTCTGTTTCTTATAGCATTATAGTTTTGTCTTGTTTGTAGTGTGATCAACGTTTGTGTAGGGAAGTTTGTGTTAGGGAAGTAACACAACGTAAGAGGAGGACATCGTTGTACCTTTTTGTTTGTAAACAGTGTTTGATTTACTTGCACTTTCTTAGTCTTTGCGCGTTCGCTTTGTAAACACTGGGTCTGTAGTTCCGCATGTGTTCCGCATGTGTATATATATATATACACTTAGTATTAATTTTACATTTTTATATAGACTGTTCAAAAGGTTTGTTTTGGTAAGATTTTTTTTATGTTTTTGAAATAAGTCTCTTCTGCTCACTAAGGCTGCATTTATTTGATCAAAAATACAGTAAAATTGTGAAATATTATTAGAATTACTTGATGAATAAAAGTATTTATTTTCTTTAAAAACAAATAGCTTTTAACTTTTAGTGTGCATATCAGTTTTATAGTTCAAAATGTATTCATTTATACTTTTGTAGTATTTTTTTTAGGGCTATCAAACGATTAATCGTGAATAATCGCATACAAAATAAAAGTCCGAGTTTGTCTGTGTGTAATTATTATTGTTATTATAAAAATACAAGCACATTCATGTATATATTTAAGAAATATTTATATATGTATTTATTATAATTTTTATATAATTTATATTATATATAAATAAAAATATTTTGTACATAACATTTCTCTTAAATATATACATAAATTTTTGTATATTTATATATACATAATAATTACACACAGTACACACACATATATTAGGCAAAATTTTATTTTGTATGCAGTTAATCGTTTGACAGCCCTAATGTATAGTATTTTACTAAAACCTCTTTGTTTTGTCTTAGATATGTAATCCGAAGGTCAAACCTGTGCATGTGTGAGTGTATGTTCATACTGTGTGTGTGTGTGTGTGTGTGTGTGTGTGTTCTCACGTGCAGCAGGTGTGCGAGTGATTCCCGTCATTACATAACATCGTTTTCACAGTACATTGTCACTGGTGTTGGAAACGTGTTTTTGTTTTGTTCTTGTTTTGACATTTACGCTCTTCACTCCGTGTGTGTCTCGTTCACCCGACGCCTCATTGGTCCCCGAAGGCAGGAAATGTTTGTGGGCGGAGTTTGGCAGAGATCTTGTGTTTAATTGGCTCGTTTGGAGCGCAGCCCATCTGTGTTGAATTACTTGGATTATAAAGGTCACGTCTGCACTGGACATTAGTGTGAGTTTATGTGTGAATCTGATCCACTGTGTGTGTTGTTAAAATCAAAAATATACATATTACATTAAATGACATTATGATGAGAGAAGCAGCTGTTGGAAATGAATCAGATATTAATGATTGTATCCTGTGAAATCTGTTTATATATCATTGCGTTATTTATAATGTACACTGCTGCTCAAATGTTTGGGATCTTGACTTATGTTATTTAAAGTAGGCTCGTTAAGGCTGCATTTATTTGATCAAAAATACAGAAAAAAACTTTAATATTGTAAAATGTTATTACAATATAAAATAATAGTTTGTAGTCTATTATACTTTAAAATTTAATTTATTTCTGTGATGCAAAGATGAATTTTCACCAGCTGTTACTCCAGTCTTGTGTCACATAATGAGAAATCATTCTAATATGCTGATTTATTATAAATGTTGGAAATAGTTGTGCTGCCTAATGTTTTTTTTTGGAAACTTTGATATTTTTCAGGATTCTTTGATCAATAAAAGGTTCAAAAGAACATTTATTTAAAATAGAAATGTTTTCTAACAATATACGCTACTGTTCAAAAGTCACCAAGGATGTGTTAAGTTAATAAAAAGTGATAGCATAGATTTACATTTGTTAGAACAGATTTAGATTTTAAATAAATGCTGTTCTTTTTAACTTATTTATTAAAGAATCCTGAAAAAAACAATCACAGTTCTAAAAAGAAATTGATCATTCTAATAATAAATCAGCATATTAGAATGATTTCTGAAAGGAGAAGTCCACTTCCAGAACAACAGTTTACAATAATTTACTCACCCCCTTGTCATCCAAGATGTTCATGTCTTTCTGTCTTCAGTCGTGAAGAAATGATGGTTTTTGAGGAAAACATTTCAGGATTTTTCTTCATATAATGGACTGATATAGTGCCCTGAGTTTGAACTTCCAAAATGTAGTTTAAATGCAGCTTCAAAGGCTCTAAATGATCCCAGCGGAGGAAGAAGGGTTCAAGAAGCGAAACAATTTTTTTTTCAAAAAAATAAAAATGTGTATACTTTTTAAGCACAAAAGCTTGCCTAGCACAGGCTCTGGGATGCGGGTCCACGGGTCGTTCTTGAACGATTCGTTCATTTTAAACGAATCTTTAGTGTGACTCGGGAAGAGCTAGTTGCCTCGGGGAGTGATTCGTTCAGTCGCGCATGCACAACATCCTATTAGGTTCTGTACTGGAATTAGTTCACCTGTTTCGAGTCTTCGGGTTTTTCGAGTCGTTCGTTCATCTTATGGGGCTGTCACGTCATGCTGATTTTGCTAAAATGAACGAAATGACTCAAAAAGATTCGTTCACTTTGCTGAACGAGACTCAAAGGTCCGAGTCGGTAAAATGATCTGAACTTCCCATCACTACTACGAATCCCGTCATCTCATCATCTGTGTACTCCGGCTCAAAAAGTAAGAGAATGGTGAAAACTCCATCTTATTTTCTCCTACAATTTCAGATTCGTCCGACATCATTGTAGCTTTTTGTTTGTAAACAGCGTTTGACTTACTTGCACTTTCTTAGTCTTTGCACGTTCGCTTTGTAAACACTGGGTCTGCAGTTCTGCATGACCTTTTGACCTGATTCAAAAGTACGTAGCGTCGTGGACGCGCATCCCAGAACCTGTGCTACACCAGCTTTTGTGCGTAGAAAGTATACACATTTTTATTTTACGAAAAAAAAAAAGACCAACCATTTCGTTTCCAAACCCTTCTTCCTCAGCTGGGGTCGTTTAGAGCCTTTGAAGCTGCATTTAAACTACATTTTGGAAGTTCAAACTCAGGGCACCATAGAAGTCCATTATATGGAGAAAATCCTGAAATGTTTTCCTTAAAAAACATAATTTCTTTACGACTGAAGACAGAAAAACATGAACATCTTGGATGACAAGGGGGTGAGTAAATTATCTGTGAATTGTTGTTCTGGAAGTGGACTTCTCCTTGAAGGATCATGTGACACTTAAGACTGGAGTAACAGCTGGTAAAAAATCAGCTTTGCATCACAGGAATAAATTATATTTCAAAATATATTCAAATAAAAACCATTCTTTTATGTTGTAATAACATTTTGCAATATTACTGTTTTTTTCTGTGTTTTTAATCAAATATATGCAGCCATGATGAGCATAAGAGAGTCTTACTGATCCCAAACTTTTGAGCGGCAGTGTATGATACCTCATAAAGGCTGTTTTACAGATGATTTACAGTTAAATGTGTTGATAAATGACACCTGTGGTTTTGGTTTTCACACACGAGGCCTTATCAAGGTTTATAATGCTTTATGAATGTGCTGTATTATATATCCAGGCTTCACAGGACGTGAGCAAACGTTTAATATGAACAAATGTTTGGACAGGCGTATCTCACACACACACACACTCATCTGATGATGTAATGCTTCCTGTCTGAGTGTGTGTGAGACTCAAATGGACACGCGCTGCTGTAACTTCCTCAGGAAGTAGGAAGTGTCACGTCTTGATGTGTCTTTCTGTCAGATAATAAGACGAAGGAAACGGAAGCAGACAGATGGATGAAATTAAGACCTTCAGACATGATGATAAAGTCCATTTGTCATTCAAAAAATTGATACATCCTGTAGATAAAGACAATGATCTATATGTATGTCTCATTTTCTGCATTTACCTTAACATCCGTCCAGTGTCAGAATAGTTCATCTATATTTAGCCCCAGAAAAACTAAGTCTCTACTTATAATTGCAGTCAGTTGTAGGAGGATTTAAGATATAAAGTGAAGTCAGTCATGAATAAGCCATGACACGATCGATCATAATACCAGCCCATGATTAGGCTACAATTAATTCTAATAGTCGAGCAGCAATAGAAACAACGAATATATAGAGTGTGACTCATGTCTGTCGACATGTGCCTTATCTGAACATATAATATCTAACCTGTTGTCAGAAAAGAAAGAGTATGAGTCATGTTTCACCACTTACTGCTTCATTTATATTCACTTCAGTTTTATTGCCACTGTTCGTGCATTTCATGAGAGAATAAGCCACTTTAAAGTTCATTTAGTCACTTCTTATTTTAGAGTGAATAAGTGTGAAGGCTTGGCAAGAAATTGCATTGTTGCGTGTTAAACAGCATATATTATATATTTTTTTGAAACAATGTAATTTAATAATCATTTAAATAAATGCAGTTTTATCCAAATTTGCCAAAAGGCTCATTTTCATCAGAGGTTGCTTTAGCGTGATGTTAAAAAAATAGAAATGGAGAATATTTATATTAATAATTAATATATATTATATTTATTATGGAGTATTTATATTAACATGCATTTAAGGTAAGCATCACTGTAACATTTGCTCATTTTGCTTAATAACATATTTATAGCACTGTTTATATATTTTCATGCATATGTTCAATTGCATAAATGTTCAGTGTTCAATTATTAGAATGAAATAATTATATGCTGTTATTTTTTGAATATTTTAATATATTTAATATCTTTTTAAAATTTTTAAAAAGGTTTATTTAATATTCAGTTATTAGAATTAAATGATTTTATAATTTAGTATTTCAAAATTCTATCTAATTTAATATGTATCTTTTTAAATGAAAATTTAAATTTAATCTAATTTCAGGCATTTAAAAAATATATAATTATTAGAATTTTATATTTTAATATTTTAAAATGTTTATCTAATTTCATACATGTTTGTTTAAAATCAAAAAGTTGTATCTTTCACTTTAAATTACAGTATGTTTAAATATGTTATAACAATTTACTTACATTTTAAAAAAGTAGTTTATTTAATTTTTTATTTCATTTTTATTAGAATTAAATCATTTGAATTTATTTATATATTTAAAAGAAAAAACATATTTTAACATTTAGTTAATTGAATTAAATAGGTTATTTTAATTTATTTATTTATTTTTTTTTTATTTAATTTCTGTTTTTCCTTGCAGAGCTCCAGTGTCTCTGTTCCCATCAGACAGCATCTACGAGGTTTCAGCTCCGGAGGTGGACGTCCAGAGCCGTGAGGTGTTCGAGTGTCACGTTCAGACGGGTCGTGGTTGGGTCAGGACTTTGTGTCAGGAGGACGTGCTCATGTATCGCGAGTACATCAGAAACAGATACATGTGAACGTCTCCAAACCAATGAATTATTAGAGCAGCACCTTTCCGTTTTGCTCATTTTAAAATGAGTCATTTGACCATAAAAAAATATACGACATTCCTTTTCCCTATAAAAGCAATGCAGCAGTGTTTGATATGAACCTGTTGATCATGAAGAACAAACGCCGCTTTGACTTTAATAGATTGTGTGGCGTGAAAGTGCAACAAATCGATTCACAGACGAGCTTCTGTTTAAGTTGTGCCTGATGTTACTGTAATGTATGAGGTTACATATGCACAGAATAAAAGATCATGAGACTCAGCTGAATGTTTTTATGGTCATATATTCATGTTGGTTCAGTATGTGCATCGTCCTGCACCATTTGTACGTTAATTATGTGTTGTTGATGACTTTACTAAATGATCAGATCCAGCATTTCACCTGTTGGAGCAGAAATCGGCTGAAAACGCACAATGAAGGATGAACTTGAGACACATCTACAGGCCAGAAGATCACAGAGACGCTTTTCACACCAGACAAGAGGAAAACACATAGCAACCATCCAGAATACCCTAGCAACCCCTTAGCAACCACCCGGAACACCATAGCAACCTCCTGGCAACAACACCCCAGAAGAAACCATGTCCTGGCAACCACCCAGAACGCCTTAGCAACCTCCTGGTAACCACATAGCAACATCCCAGTAGAAACAATGTCTTGGTAGCCACCCAGAACACCTTAGAAACCTCCTGGCAACCACATAGCAACACCCTAGAAGAAACGTCTTGACAGCCACCCAGAACACCTAGTAACCTTAGAAACCACTTAGGAACCTTTGCACCTTTGGCAACCTCCTGGCAACACAACTAGGAAATGTCTTGACAGCCACCCAGAACACCTTAGCAACCACATAGCAACACGCTTAGAAGAAATAAACTCAGCAGCCAGCCAGAACCCCTTAGTAACCTCCTGGTAACCACATAGCAACATCCCAGAAGAAACAACGCCTTTGTCTTGTCAGCCACCCAGAACACCTAGCAGCCACCCAGAACACCTTAGCAACCCTCCTGGCAACCACATAGCAACACCCTAGAAGAAACATCTTTGACAGCCACCCAGAACACCTTAGCATCCCCTTAGAAACCACTTAGGGACACCTTGGCAACCTCTCTTGGAAACCACATAGCAAACCCTAGAAAACAACCACCTGACAGCCTCCCCAGAACACCTAGCAACCACATAGTAACACACTAGAAGAAACAACCTCCTGGCAACCACTCAGAACCCCCTTAGCAACCTCCCGAACACCTTCAGCAACTCCTGATAACCACATAGCAACACCCCAGAAGAACCACCTAAAACCTTAGTATTCTCCTGACAACCATCCACATCCAGAAGAAACAACATCCTAGCAACCACCCAGAACACCAAAGCAACCTCCTGGCAAGCAACACCCCAGAAGAAACAATGTCCCAGTAACTACCCAAAACACCTAGCAACCCCTTAGCAACCAAAAAACACCCTAGAAACCCCTTTAGCAACCACCCAGAACACCTTGAACCTCCTGGCCACATAGCAACACCCCAGAAAAACAACGTACTGACAGCCACCCAAAACACCCTAGCAACCCCAGAAACCACCTAGGATACCTTACCAACCAGCAACTTGTACAAAAGAAACAACCACCTGGCAAACTACCCAGAACATCATAGCAACCTCCTAGCAACCACATAGCAAATATACTAGGAAGAAACAACTTCCTGGCAACCACCCAGAACCCTTTAGCATCCTCCTGGTAATCAGCAACACCAGAAGAAGCAAACCACCAAGAACACCTTAGCAACTTCAACACCACATAGCAACACCCCAGAAGAAACAATGTCCATCAGCCACCCATAACACCCTAACAACCTTTTAGAAACCACTTAGCAACCTCTGGCCACCACACTAGCAACACCCTAGAAGACAGTGTCCTGACAGCCACCTATAACACCCTAGCAAACTATTTAGTCCACTTGGCAACCTCTTGCAACCACATAGCAACACCCTGAAAACATCCACCTGGTAGCCACAGAGCACCTTAGGCAACCACATAGCAACACGCGTTCAAAGAAACCCCTCCAGGCAAAAACAACCTCCAGGTAACCACCCAGAACCCCCTTAGCAACCACCTCGAACACCTCAGCAACCTCCTGGTAACCCCATAGCAATCACCCAGAACACCTTAGCATCCTCCTGCCAATCACATATCAACACCCCAGAAGAAACAACATCCTGGCAGCCACCCAGAACACCCTAGCAACCCCTTAGCAACCTCCTGGCAACCACATAGCAACACCCCAGAAGCAACAACGTCCTTGTAGCCAGTCTTTTAGTCTTTTAAGTGGTTACCAGGAGGTTGCTAAGGTCTTCTAGGTGGTTGCCAGGAGGTTGCTAACAACCTAGAAGATCTTACCAACTTCCTGGCATTGAGGCAGTGACTTTTGCACAGGCAAGTACCACTTAAATTTTTTTTTAATGCATTGCAATTGTATAATTTGTTGATGTGATCAATTGTTTTGTAAGTTTTATGTACATAATTTATATAGATAGATATATATATATATATATATATATATATATGTGCTGTGTGTGTGTGTGTGTGTGTGTGTGTGTGTGTGGCATATTTATATATATATGCTATATTTGGCCATCTCTTTTGCAGTCTTCTTTCGACAGTGGAAATTAACATCCGAAATAGACATTTAATCGTTTGTTTTATTGCACTTTTATCTATATGTATCTGTGATTTCAGTTGCAATATAGTTTTTTAAAAGTTTTTTCTCCACTTCAGCAGCACTTACATACACCAAAACTATCTATATTCTGAAGGTTTTTACTGAGGGGTTTGTTCATACATTATGACCTGGTTTTATTTTTGCATTATCTATTTCGTCTGTAGATTTCAAATAAGTACATATCTTTAAAGGCAGTTTTCTAAAATGAGTTTTTCCCCTTCCAATTTATCAGCACTTCACCAAACTTAGCAGGTTTATTCACTCTATATTCTGAATTCTTTTCCATGTCTTCTTTCAGACTAGTGGAAATTAACATCCGAAATAGACATTTTTCGTTTGTTTTATTGCACTTTTATCTATATGTATCTGTAGATTTCAGTTGCAATATAGTTTTTTAAAAGTTTTTTCTCCACTTCAGCAGCACTTACATACACCAAAACTATCTATATTCTGAAGGTTTTTACTGAGGGGTTTGTTCATACATTATTCACCTGGTTTTATTTTTGCACATTATCTATTTACGTCTGTAGATTTCAAATACAGTACATATCTTTAAAGGCAGTTTTCTCAAAATGAGTTTTTTTTCCCCCTTCCAAGTTTATCAGCACTTGCACCAAACTTAGCAGGTTTATTCTTCTCTATATTCTGAATGTTTTTACTGAGGGGTTTGTTCATATATCATTCGCCTGGTTTTATTTTTGCACTTTTTCTATTTGCGTTTCTAGATTTTAGTTCCAATACAAGTTTTAAAAAGTTTTTCTCCACTTCAGCAGCACTTGCATACACCAAAACTTAGTTTATTCCTATCTATATTCTGAAGGTTTTACTGAGAGGTTTGTTCATATATCATTAACCTGGTTTTATTGTTGCACTTTTTCTACTTGCGTCTAGAGATTTTAATTTGAAACATGTTTTAAAAGTTTTTCTTCACTCCAGCAGCCTTACGCACACCAAAACTTACAGTTTTATTCATATCTATATTCTGAATGTTTTACTGAGGGGTTTGTTCATACATCATTCACCTGGTTTTATTTTTTGCACTTTATCTATTTAGGTCTGTAGATTTTAATTATAGTACAGAACTTTAAAGGCAGTTTTCTCAAAATGAGTTTTTTTTTTCCTCTCCAATTCAACAGCACTTAACACCAAACTTAGCAGGTTTATTCATATCTATATTCTGAAGGTCTTTACTGAGGGGTTTGTTCATATATCATTAACCTGGTTTTATTTTTACAATTTGTCTATTTGCATCAATAAATTTTAATTCCAATACATGTTTTAAAAGGTTTTTTCTTCACTCCAGCAGCACTTACGTACACCAAAACTTACAGTTTTATTCATATCTATATTCTGAAGGTCTTTACTGAGGGGTTTGTTCATATATCACTACCCTGTTTATATTTTTGCCTAATTTGTCTATTTGCGTCTATAGATTTTAATTCCAATACATGTTTTAAAAAGTTTTTTCTTCACTCCAACAGCACTTACATACATCAAAACTTACAGTTTTATTCCTGTCTATATTCTGAATGTTTTTAATAATGGGTTTGTTTTTTTTAGTGATAGTGATTTTTTTTTTTTCTGTCTGCTGACAGTGTTTGATTTATAAAGTGCTAAAAAGAGAAATCCAAAATCCCCTTGGTGAAAACATTTAACTAACGAATTTTGAATCAGGCTTTATTCAGTGTTCTGGAAATTATGCATGCGAACTGGTGCATCTTTAATCACTTGCGTATTTAAACAACATTTCTGAAAACTTCCAATACAAATAAATGTACTTAATGTACCTTGAATAATCAACTGGGAAAGTACGTCAGTATCTACATTTTACATTATCTACATTTGCTGGTTTTGTCTGCACGTTTTGAAATATTATTTTAAATTGATTTATTTTTCAATTTACATATTGTAAATATGTGAACTGACAAATATTTATAAGGTTTATATGTAGTGTCAGACTGTAAAATCCTAGAGAAAAATCTCTTTACCCTTCAGACTCAGTTGTTGATATAAATATATATTTACATCAGCCAGTTTTTATATGATTGTGTCTCTGTTTGATCAGACACTTGATCCAGTTAGAAACCATCTAGAACTCATTAACTAAATGAATCAGTATTATATTACATAGCTCTCTGGAATACTTATAGTGGAATAATTGTATAATGACACTAAACTGTATATGTGTTTGTTGACTCAGGCAATTGATTTATGTCATGAGTATCTGTGTGGATAAATGTACATGCAGCTTCACATGGAGGTTTATTTTGTGATAATTTGTATTAAAGCTCATGCATTAGAACTGCAGTCATTCACACAGCTCATCACACATTACATGACATTTATTTTACTCCTTTTTTCCTGTTGCATGAGATGTTATTTTGTCTTTCTCTCAGTAATTTGTTTTCTTCTTCATTCAATCTTCCTCTCCCTCCTCTTTCGTTTTTTCTGTTTACATTGTTGTAATCACATATTTTTCAGCAGTGAGTAAATGCTGGTTTCTAGGATACCAGGACAAAAAGAGATGGAGAGATACTGAGAGAGAGATAGAGAGAGAGAGAGAGAGGCGCTTCACTGCAGTCACATACTGCTGATAGTCATTAGGACACACATGATCACATCAGACATACAGATCAAAATTACATGATAATATATATAAGTTATACATGAAAACATTTACATTTTATACTAAATATATACATAATATACACATCATATGTAATATTCACATTGATATATTTATATTTACTATTTAAGTAAATATTTTATTTCTATTGATTTTTAAAAAAAATAATAATTTACATATTATATAATAACATACATAGTCAGAAGTTTTATCCTCGTCGTATTATAATTAACACTGTTCTCTGAGGCCGTAGTGTTTACGCACCTGATGCTGATGTGATGTTGCAGGTGTTGCTATGCTATGTTGTTGTTTTATAGAAAACACCTCTCACATGTTCTTCAGTGCGTGCAACTGTAGTTTCAGTCTTAAAGTCAGGCACCTTAGAAACTTTCTGATCTCTTTTTGATTAGACTGTGCGGTAATGAGCGTCGTGTGTCATCTGTCTGTCTGTGACTTTCTAAGCATCCTGTAAATGGAGCTTCAGAAAGGCCACGCGGGTGCTGTGATCGCTCAGATTGTTCGCTGTGAATATTTGACTGCTTTGTGGCGATGTGAACAGAACATTCACCTCAGGAGCTCCATTACAGACCGTTTCTGCAGACTGTTTCTGTCACTAAATCACCTTCAGAGCTTGTTCTCTTTGGCACAAAAAGTTGTGTGAATTTAATATCCGTGCATCTAAATCCTGTACAAAACTGACTGTGGCTGTACCATGGTACAGTGATGCCATCAAATTCTTCTTTAACATGTTCCAAATGTACATGTACCATGGTAATGAAGGATTCCTAATTATATGCTGTGATACTGTGTGATGGTGTCAGATAAAAACATAGTAAATAGGCCTACAGTTAGCTGCAGTGACATTTTAGACCATTGCTATCTACCTTATTTTGAAATGCAAATAACTAGAATAAAAAAGTGCAGCAAACTCTGAAATCATTTGCACTACAAACTTAGTAAATCAGTAGATTTCAATTCCAATACGTTTTAAAACGTTTTTTCTCCACTTCAGCAGCACTTACATACACTAAAACTTAGTTTTATTCCTCTTTATTTTCTAAAGGTTTTTACTGAGGGGTTTGTTTATATATAATTTGCTTGATGTATTTCAAAATATTTGAAATATGGTGAAAATACTTTATTTTTCATGGCTGTTGACAGTATTTTCTGATTTGTGGAGTGATAAAAAGAGAAATCCAAAATCCCCACTGTAAAAACTCTAATATGTCAACAAAATGCAAATTAGTGCAAAATTTCAGAAAATTTGTAATACAAATCAATTGTCTTAATGTAACTTGATTAATCAATATTTTGAAATGTGAATAACTACAATATAAAAGTGCAGTAAACTCTGAAATCATTTGCGCTACAAACTAGTCTGATTTAATCAGTAAAATATTTTTTTGTATTTTTTTCAAAACACTAAAATTACTTTTAATGTATAAATGTATTGTATTTTTAATAGTTTTAATGTTTAATTTATTTATATTAAATATTTTTATATATATGGATCATTACATATGCATTGTACAAGCATTGTTATATATATATATATATATATATATATATAAATAAAATCATATTATTATTATTATTATTATTTATATATTATTTTGATTATCTTCATCATTGTGAATGTCCAGCCACTATCGGTAAATGACTGTAGTAACAAAAGTGCAGTAAAAATCTATATTTGTATATAGATGTGTATTTATGATAACTATTATTCAAATAATATAATACACATATACACATACTAGTTTGCAATATCAAGCACCTTAATGGACTCTCTTTGTACTTTAAATTAACCGGATACAAATGACACCGGAAGTCTCGCACATTGACGCTACAAATGGCCTCGTCCGTTCTTCTGATAATAACATGATGCTGCAAATCTCCGTAGATTAAGCTTTGTCTTTATCTTTTTCAATGCAAACTGTTGTAAGACTGCCCATTTAAGATCATGCATTACAATACTGAAAACATATGCATCATTTTGCATGCATTGTACAAGCATTGTTGTGAATAATGTTAATGCTATAGTGCCATCATGCAAGTTTGCCAGCCTTAACTGGATGCAAACAGATTTTGTATAAAATACAGTTGCAGTTATCATTGCATAAATCGTGTCACGTGCGCTCAGCATGTTCCATTGGATCAAACATTGATATATTATCTTATGCACATCAGTTGCAATCATTCACTTGTAGATCGGTGATGTTATGTGCCCAGCGCTGCTCGGTCGCGCGCAGATGTAGGCGGTGGCGCCGCGCTGACGTCACCATGGTTTATTAGCACCGCTCGGACCCGCAAACGGCAGTCAGTCGCTCTCCGCTCCCGCATGGCCGGTGCCTCGCCCGCTCCCCGTGCTCTAAACCAGATCCAGGACTCATGTCCGGGAATCCAGACCGGAGTAAAGGATTCACCTGAAGAAGAACACGCGTGTGCTCAGCTGAAGAAACTCTCTTCGTCTCTGTTTTCCTCCATGTGAAGGAAAAAGGTACGACAAGCGATATCTCGTTTTTCCCAGTTATAAACTCAGATGAGATGCTGCGTTTGAACGGCAAGTTTTGAGAGTTTGTGCGCAAACAAACCGCGTTATTGTCATTTCTCCTGAAGCGAAGTTGGTTTCAGCACCACGGACAGCGAAAGGCTCAAACGCCGCTTTGTTTACTTTCATCTCCATTAAATCATTTTTCACTTTGATTAGATTTAAATTATGTCTTACTTTAAGTGCTGTCTATCGGAGAGACTTCTTTCTTTCCACATAGAGTTGCTATTCTATCAAAAGCAAAGACAGCAATTTTTTTTTTTGCACGTTTTGCGCATCAGCATTTAAAGCGACTTGATTATCAATCGTCAAATACCCTAGAGATTAATTTGTGTTTTTAAAAGTGCCTGATTGTGATTTTAAATTACGCTTAATATGATTTTTGGTTGTATTTTAAGCGAAAACTCCACGCATCTGCCCACATCGCCTTTTTTCAGTTATATAGAGGAAAAAGTACGACAGCAACTGCACAGTTTTTGCAGATGAAATACTTAACCAAGAGTTTACAACTTTTAAAATATGTTTATGCTCAAAATGCATACTTTATTGCACTTTGTTCTTGACAAAAAGCAACATTTTCGAGATTCAGCACCATGGACAGCTCCAACTGTCAGTTGCCAACTATCAAGGAGATTTCTTCATGCAAATAATATAATACAACTTCTTAATGTGGTTTTACATCCTATTTTGAGTGCAATATCCATCCAAAAGACTTCTGTCGGCTTCTACTTTGATTGTGCACTTGCAGTTTCAACTTTTAAAAGATGTTTATGCTCACAATAGATGATTTGTTCTTGACAAAAAGCAACAGTTTAAGATTCAGGATCACGGACAGTTCCAATTGACTGTCAACTGCCAAATATTAAGGAGATTTCTTCATGCAAATGATATATTAGAACTTCTTAATGTGGTTTTACGTCTTATTTCAAGTGCAATATCCATCCGAAAGACTTCCGTCTGCTTCTACTTTGATTGTGCACTTGCAACTTTTAAAAGATGTTTATGCACAAACATTTTATGATTATTGTCTTAATGCATAAGATGATGTAATCAAGTTTTTATTCAGAGTGTGGAGTCTCCACTGTCATTTATAGTTTTATTTGATGGGTTTTTCTAATCTCACGTCATTGTTTTGTGTTCAGGCTGAGCGATGAACGAGAGCGCAGCGCTCAACGAGAGCGGTGTGGGTTTGCCAGCATCCGCGTGGCTGGAAGCTGAAGCCTTCGATGCCAACCAGACCCTGGCGCTCTCATCGGCGGCCCTTGAGTTCCACGTCAACCCGTGGGACATCATGCTGTGCCTGTCGGGGACGGTGATCGCCTGCGAGAACGCCATTGTGGTGGCCATCATCTTTTACACGCCGACGCTGCGCAACCCGATGTTCGTCCTAATTGGCAGCTTGGCCACCGCCGACCTGCTGGCCGGCATGGGATTAATCCTCAACTTCGCGTTCCAGTATCTGGTCTCGTCTGAGACCATCAGCCTTATTACGGTCGGATTCCTGGTGGCGTCCTTCACGGCGTCCATCAGCAGCCTGCTCGCCATCACGGTCGACCGCTACCTGTCACTCTACAACGCCTTGACGTACTTCTCCGAGAAGACGCTGCATTATGTGCATCTGATGCTGGTGGGGACGTGGGGCGCGTCGCTCGGATTGGGACTGCTGCCCGTTTTGGGCTGGAACTGCTTGGACGATGCATCCACCTGCAGCATCGTGCGTCCGCTCAATCGTACCAACCTCACCCTCCTCGCCGCGTCGTTTTTCGTCATCTTCGCCCTCATGCTCACCCTGTACTTTAAGATCTGCAAGATAGTGTGTCGCCACGCGCACCAGATCGCGCTGCAGCAGCACTTCTTCACCACTTCGCACTACGTGGCCACCAAGAAAGGCGTCTCCACGCTCGCCATCATTCTGGGCACGTTTGGTGCCAGTTGGCTGCCCTTCGCCATTTACTGTCTGGTCGGGGAGCGCGAATATCCGCAGGTGTACACGTACGCCACGCTGCTCCCCGCCACCTATAACTCCATGATCAACCCCATCATCTACGCCTACCGCAACACCGAGATCCAGCGCTCCATCTACATGCTCTTCTGCGGCTGCTTTCAGACTAACGGCTCGTACCGATCCAGATCGCCCAGCGAGGTGTAGATCCTCTCTGCATTGTTTTTAACCCTGTGAAGCCTGAAAAATAGCGAAATATTTTTCAGACACCCAAATCTGAGCAAAAAAATCCAAGTTGTAATGTATATCTCTCTATTTCTCCAATAATATGTCTTGGTAAGATGAGATTGAAATGTTCTAAACATATAATTCAATGCAATCCAATGATGATTGAGAGATGAACAAATAAACGTTCCTCAAAAGATGTGAGAGTTTTTGGAGGCTTGTGACGATCATTCCTCCACTGAGGAACAGTGACAGCAAAGCTTCCGGAAACAAACGTTCCTCAAAAGATCCTGATGATCAGGTTTAAGACTAAAAAATGATTCAAGAATCAAGTTAAGCCAAGCTGCTTCAGTCCAGTAAGTGTTCATTTGGAAATATGACTGCAGTTTTTCTGACATTTACTTGATAAAAAGAGACACGTGAAGCACCAGCTGAATTCCACTATCAATTAGACGACAGAAGGCTTTTGCTCATGTTGATCACTGAGGCCTGAGGCCTCGGTAGGCTTTATAGGGTTAAACTCGTTCATGTCGCCTGTACGTGCAGAAGTATGAATATGGCGCTCAAAGTGTCTGTTGCGCATTTTGCACTTTACTGAGACCCGGGCGTCTCTACACGCTGTGAACAAGCAACGACCCGCATCAAGAATGTATATTTATATTATTTATAAGCGACATGTTGCACTTTACTGTACAAAACTAGATGCCAAAGCAGTATTGCGTAGGCCTAAGTGTTTGACGAGTTACTCGTGTGATGGGTTTTCTATTTTGTAAAGTTGTCCATGACTGTACATTTTATACAAAAGAGTGACAAAATAAAACATGAAAACTAAAAATGACTGTGTTCATTGCTGAAAGTGTGTTTGTTAGTGTGAGTGTGTGTGTGTGTGTGAGGAAATGAAGGAATGATACAAAAGCTGAAACCGTTGAGAATGATGTTGTCTTGATGTCATCTATTTAAAGAGACAGCGCATCTAAAAATGATCCTCTGCAGTGAATGGGTGCCGTCAGAATGGTAATCAAAACAGCTGATAAAAACATCACAATAATCCACACTACTCCAGTCCATCAGTTAACATCTTGAGACAACAAAAATTCATCGAGATGTTTTTAACTAAAACTATGAGTCGATAATAACGCTAAGTCCATCTCCTGTTGTCTCTCACATCAAAATTCAGCCACATATTTGTTTAGAGCTTTGTTTTTTTTAATTTGTTTTTGGACTGTTTTGGCTTGATTTGTGCACATTTCTCTCCTGATTCAGTCCAGACCACTTTTTTACTGGATTATGGATTCGTATTTTAGTTAAAAATGTTTTAGAGATGGATTTGTTTCAGCTTTTGTCTTCTCAAGATGTTAACTGATGGACTGGAGTGGTGTGGATTACTTGTGGATTATTGTGATGTTTTTATCAGCTGTTTGGACTCATTCTGACGGCACCCATTCACTGCAGAGGATCCGTTGGTGAGCAAATAATGGAATGACAAATTTCTACGAATATGATGAAGAAACTCAATCCTAATCTTGGATGGACTGAAGGTGAGCACATTTCAGAAAATGTTCATTTTTGGGTGAATTATTAATTTTATTAAAAATGCTAAATTGAAATTATATTTCTTTTTTTCTCAACAACTGTTGCTTTTATTGAAGAGCATACAGTTTTAAAATTCAACCAAGTGTAGGTATTTAATTTACCTATATTGACACACCAAGCATCTGTTAATAATATATTATTGTTAATATATATACATGTGCTGGGGCCTTTGAATATTTTGTTGGCTGGTGAAAGGGTTTTTAGAGTAATGTAAGTCTAGAACCGCTGATTTAAATATAATTATCTATATAAAGCAGTGAAATTATGCACAAAACTGTAATAATTGGTTAAAATGTCACAGACATCAGAAGACACTTAGTGAATGTCTTGGATTGTGTCGTCACCGTCACTGTCAGCACCTGCTGTGTTCGCTGATTAATGAAGCTTGTGTCTGAAAGTCATGAATTTTTCCTCCTTCAGCACTAATTAAGTTCAAGAGTGGACGAGATGCTCATACAGATTCATTCATTCAGTTCCGTCATCACTGAAGCAGATGGAGCAGGAACATCCTGGTAACATCTCAGCACTGCTAATTACATCCATCCTTCAGGTTTTTAAGGTCCCTACAAGACTAATAGATTTACAAGTGCTCTAGACATGCTGGTTTATTGCAGGTCAATTTGATTGCCTGAAAATTGGTTCAGCTATTTATTTTTTGTTGAAATTTGGCGACTTGTTCTCATTTAGGGTCATGAATGTGCATGCAAAGTTTCAACACGTAGATGTGTTTTGGAAAGGCTGTACACAGGTTTGAAATTGAGTCAAAAGTTTTGCCCCCCCCCCATTGGCCTCCATGTTATTTCCCAAAAACCAACATTAAAAGGCAGAAAACCTTTTTGTAACATGTCAAAGACTAATATATGAAATCTATGAGAACTTGAAATTAAGATCTTTTGAATCCGATAGTGCACATATTTAATTACAGTAGATTTACAGTTTGATTCTTGTTTGAAGGCTCTTAAAAGTGTGAAATAAATGTTATTTTATATTTATACTTTACATTTTTGTTCTTGTGATGTCAGGTATTGTCATGACTTCATTTCCCACAGGCCGAGCTTAATCAGTCACATGACTTTCACGGCTCAGATGATTGGCTCAAAACTATCGAAACAATTGCGTCCAAGTTTCAGAGGTAAGAAAATGACTTTAGGTGTGTTAAATAGATGTGATATTCTGATTAAAAATTACAATTAAAAAAAACATTAAGTGCACTGAAAGATCCAGATTTGAAATTTTTAAATCAAAAATGTCCAGTTTGAATAAATAAATAAATAACAGTTAAGCGCACTAGAAAATCTAGTTATGACGTTTTCATTAAAAATTACTAATTACTAACAAAAGTTGTATGGATTCATTATTGACAATAACATGCATTTAGAAATTAAATAAGATATATTTTTATTACATGCCAACTTTAAGCATTAAAAAAATAAAGTCAACATGAAATTGCATACTATTTCAGCCTTTCTGCTTCAAATATTTAATGTTTAATGTAATGTTGCTTGCCATTTCTGTGCAATTATTTCTGAAATTTACTACCAATTTCTGAGTGAAAATGGTTTCAGAGTAAAAGTTCTTCAGTTTTTCTCCTCATATCCTGATGGTAAATTGATTCTGATGTCATTTTGACTCTCTTGCCCTCGCGGTGACATTAATAGACAGTCATTGACACAAGATGCACTATATTTAAACATGCCGTTTCTGAATCATAATTAGTCTAGCCTTGGAAAATTACATGATGGTCTTGTAAAACAGGCTTTTTGTGATGTTTGTGACTGAAATAGATGCTGAGCTTTTTATGTTTTTGAAATAGAAGCTTAAAGCAGACCTCTATTAGAGTCCAGACTGAGGTGATTGTGTGTTATCTGTCTGTGTTTGAACAGCCGCTCAGTGGTCCTCCTCCTGTGCTCTGAGCTTCAAATGTTGAATCACAGCGTTATTCTGATGGATGTGGGTGCAGCAGACGGGCTTTATCACGGCTGTGGGATGGTGGGTGTCTGTTGGGCGCCCGATGACGTGCCGTCCTGAAGAGGTTTGGAGCTGGATGGAGTAAGTGAAAGAGGTGTTTTCTCATGTTCCTGTCAGTTCAGACAGGAGGTCATGGGTTCTATTCCCAGGGAATGCATTAACCTATGTACCTTCAATTCAGTGGAAGACCACTTTTGATATTTGTGCGTAAGCATGTGCACAATGCACCAGTGTAAATGTAATGGAAAAAAAAAAAAAAAACTGGTGTAGAAATAATTTTCACTTAGAAATTGTTAAATTTCACAAATAATTAACGAAATGGCAATCTTGCATTTGCATTAAAGGCATTTCATTCAACATTAAATGTGAAATTTTGAAGTAGAAAACCTGAAATAGTGTTTTCTTGTCAAATGTACTCCAATAATCATTGAAAAATTATTTTTTACAGTATATATATATATATAGCATCGTTAGCATAGCTTTACAGCTAAAATACAAGTTTAATTGAAAACCAAAAATGCTAGTATGCATTAATGAGTTAACAATAACACAGCAGTATTGAACATTCTTTATAGTTTTATTAACTGTCTAGAAGCTACAAAACAAAATGAGTAAAGATTAGGATTAAAAAGGTTATAATTATTTTCCATAATAATAATATATATAAAAGTATCTATTTTTAGGGTTTATATATATATATATAATTTCCAGTCTTAATATATTTTGTGAAAATGACTGAAATATGATCTGGATATGTTCTGGACAAGTTTTCAGAGATTTACCCTTTAGATGGTTATATATATTTAACCATAAAAAAAAAATAATAATAATCGTATATTAAATAGTTATAAAAACTCTGGTCATTTTTATATACATATTTAAAAACATTTTAAAAATTATTTAAAAAAAATACATTTTATACTTTTATAGCAGCATTTCAATAATTAGTTAAAATGACATTTTTATAGCGCTTTTTGTTTAGTTAGTTCAAATGTTTATGTATAATGTAATGTCGTTTATAAAATAGAAAAAACGACATTTCCTTTTATATATGTGGTATTTTCCTAATAAAATAAATAATTGTATAATGTATCGTTCTTTACTTTCCTAAATGACATTCTGAAAATAGGAAAGCGCATCAAATATACAAATTTCTATCATGAACGGGCTTCTAAATTCTTCCAAATTAATGATCCAAAATCGTTTCTTTTTCCAGTCCGCATAACTCACAACGAACATTTGGTTTCAGTGCAGAAAGTGCGCGTGACGTCACCGAGCGTGTGCATAACGTGACGGACGGCTGCGGCGCGGTCTCAGTCGAACTCTACCGGGCAGATGTTGTTTAAATATGTTTTATTGTCCTCTATTAGAGTGACATCATCTCTGATCTGGACTTCACGGTCTGTTTGAGATCTCTGAGAGCTCAGAGTGAGATTCAGCAACACAGACATTTATGAGCGTCTCCATCCGTATCGTCTTTGTTCGGGATATTCCGGGTTCGTTCTGCTCTGATGCTTGTTTCTGGACATTTCTGCAGTGATTCCCGTGGTGTTTTGTCTGCGCTCCCTTGATGTTTTATTCATGGGCGCCCACGCGAGCCATCTGAATCTCTAAAGCGGCTCGAGTCATCTTAGCAACACACCCACTGAACGACACTAACCTTCATCATCATCAACGTCAGCAGCGTCTTCCTTCCTCTTCATCATTCTCTCGTTCATTACCTTCACAAACAAATACAATAAGGAGGAATTAAATCTGAAATAAACAAGTGTTTTCAATCATCCAGCGAATTTGTTTTTATTTTTTGAAAAGATGGAAAGAATACAATTAGTGTAATCAGGCATTTGAATAATTATACAAACATTTGAGTGAAATTAAGTGACGCACTGTAAAAACTTTAACGCTCAAACGGAAATAGATTATAGGCAATTTGCGCACGCACGCACACTTAGTGTACTAGGTGAAAGTGCAGACTGTAGTAAATACTTTAGTGTCTGTGCACCAGGAACTCTGCGGTCCTAATAAACGCACTAATGAGTGACGTTTCATCACATGTCGTTATATTTTTAGACTCAAGGTTACCGCATTAAAGTGTTTAGGGTCACAGTACGTCCTAAACTAATTTCTAAATTGCATAAAATGGCTGAGTTTTGTTTTCTTTTTCCTATTATTTTCATACTTTCTAAAGGGAATGACTGAGAAGTTGACCAATAGCGTGCAGGCTGTGTACATAATCGACCAATCGTGACGTGCGAGAAGGCGGGATCTACAGAGAACGGTTGCAGATATGCCAACATATATTATTATTAATATTTTAATTATTTTTTATTAATTAGTCCACAAAAAAAGATGACGTACACGAATCCCTAAAGTAACAAAAAATGCTTTTAGTTACATAAGGTCTTTGAGTGTGTGTAAAATTGTGTAGTATAAATAGTGCGAGTAGTGTGTTCACACTGAAACTTGTAAAAGGAAAAAGGGCTCTTTAAAAACCCGGATGATGCACTTAACTGACAAAAGCTTGTGTCGGTCTGTGATAGCAGCTGCTCACTCCTTCCCACATGCAGGCATTTTTCTTAAAACCCACAGGAATGTATTATCAGTACTGTAGCGCCATCTACAGGTCACAGTAGCTCATTACAGGTCGGATTTGGTCTTCTCTGACGGACAGACAGGCGGCGCTGGTGAGTGACATTCATTTCCTTTAATATTAAACTCATGTTTAGTTTGAATGTGAAATACTATGTTGTACTGACAGCTGAAGTAACAGTTTATTTAAAAAATAGAAATTGTAAATGTTTTAAAAAGCACAAAAAATCGACATCTATTAAAAATGCTATAAAAATGACCAAATTACCAAATATGACAAGTTTATTTGCAAAAATAGATAACGTTTTTCAAAAATCCAGTTTTTTTTATGATGTTATCCTGTTTTTATTGTGTTCGTTAGCTGTATTTTTTTTTTAGGTATTTTTACCTAATCAAAATAACTCAACTGCAGTTTGATTGATATTAATTGGAATGCACAATGAAAAAACATGAATTTTGAAAAATGTTAAACATGGAGTTACTTTATATGAACAGAAAATGTATTTATTCGCGATTACTGACAGTTAATGCTAATGAATATAAAATGTATTTGACACGAAACCCATGCGGGTATCTGAAATTACCTTATATGAATAGAAAATGTATTTATTGGACACAAACTGGCTGCCCTTACTGTTAAGTAACTAAGGTTTCTGTATGTGAATATAAAATGTTATTGACAGGAAGCGCGTGCGACCGCTGACATTTATTTCAAGTTATATGAATAGAAAATGTATTTATTTGACAGAAACTGCCTGCGATTGTTGACTGGTATCTGAAGGTAATGTTTATTAATATAAAATGTATTTGATACGAAACCCACGCGATCGCTAAAAAGTTTGTTACAACACAAAAATATGAAATGTATTTATTTGACACCAAACCCCTGCGATCGCCGACTGGTATCTTAACTTAGTTTATATGAATAGAAAATGTATTTATTTGACACAAACTGCCTGCCGTTACTGTTAAGTAACTGAGGTTTCTTTATCTGAATATAAAATGTATTTGACAGGAAGCGCCTGTGACCGCTGACACTTATTTAAAGTTTTTTTATACGAATAGAAAATGTATTTATTTGCGATTGCTGACTGGTATCAGAAGATAATGTTTATTAATATAAAATGTATTTGCCACGAAACCCATGCGATCGCTGACAAGTAGTTGATGTTACAACACAAAAATATGAAATGTATTTATTTGACACCAAATCCCAGCGATAGCCGACTGGTATCTTAACTTACTTTATATGAACACAAAATGTATTTATTGGACACAAGCTGCCTGCTGTTACTGTTAAGTATCTACAGATTCGGTTTATGAATTTTAATGCATTTGACAGGAAGCGCCTGGGACCGCTGACACTTATTTCAAATTATTTTATGTGAATAGAAAATGTATATATTTGACAGAAATTGCTTGCAATTGCTCGCTGGTATCTGAAGTTAATGTTTATTAATATAAAATGTATTTGACATGAAACCCATGCGATCGCCGGCAAGCAGTTGATGTTACTGTACAAAAATATGAAATCCTATTTATTTGACACCAAACCCCTGCGATAGCCGACGGGTATCTGAACTTATTTCATATGAATAGAAAATGTATTTATTTGACACAAAGTGCCTGTCGTTACTGTTAAGTAACTGAGGTTTCTGTATGTAAAATGTATTTTGTTTCTTTTCTCTCTCTCTCTCTCTTTTTTTTTTTTTTTTTTTTTCCATTTTTGGCATTTTTTCCATTTTTGTTTGACAGGACAGTAGAGATGAGGCAGGAAGTGAGTGGGAGAGAGAGAGGGAGGTGGGATCGGGAAAGGTCCACGAGGCGGGATTCGATCTCGGGACACCCAAGGCACAACTGCACCATAAGGTTATTGGCGCCGACATAAAATGTATTTGACAGGAAGCGCCTGTGACCGCTGACACTTATTTCAAGTTTTTTTTTATATGAATAGAAAATGTATTTATTTGACAGAAACTGCCTTCGATTACTGACTGGTATCTGAAGATAATGTTTATTAATATAAAATGTATCTGACACGGAAACCCATGCGATCGCTCACAAGCAGTTGATGTTACCGTACAAAAATATGAAATCCTATTTATTTGTCACCAAACCACTGCGATAGTCGATGGGTATCTGAACTTATTTTATATGAATAGAAAATTTATTTATTTGACAGTCTGCCGTTACTGCTGAGTACCTAAAGATTATGTTTATGAATATTTAATGTATTTTCTTTTTTTTTTTTTTTTTTTGCATTTTTTCCATTTTTCTTGATAGGACAGTAGAGATGAGGCAGGAAGTGAATGGGAGAGAGAGAGGGAGGTGGGATCGAGAAAGGTCCACGAGGCGGGATTCGATCTCGAGACACCCGAGGCACAACTGCACCATAAGGTTATTGGCGCCGACATAAAATGTATTTGACAGGAAGCGCCTGTGACCGCTGACACTTATTCCAATTTTTTTTTATATGAATAGAAAATGTATTTATTTGACAGAAACTACCTTCGATTGCTGACTGGTATCTGAAGATAATGTTTTTTAATATAAAATGTATATGACACGAAACCCATGCGATCGCTAAAAAGTAGTTGATGTTAGGTCTACCATACAAAAATATTAAATGCATTTATTTGACACCAAACAGGCGCTTCCTGTCAAATGCATTAAAATTCATATACAGAATCCTTAGATACTTAACAGTAACAGCAGGCAGTTTGTGTCAAATAAATACATTATCTGTTCATGACAAGTAAAAACGGAGATGCGTCGGTTATCGCAGGGGTTTGGTGTCAAATAATTACATTTCATATTTTTGTATGGTAACATCAACTTTTTAGCGATGGCATGGGTTTCGTGTCAAATACATTTTATATTAATGAACATTATCTTCAGATACCTGTCAGCAATTGCAGGCGCTTCCTGTCAAATACATTTTATGTCGGCGCCAGTAGCCTTATGGTGCAGTTGTGCCTTGGGTGTCCCGAGATCGAATCCCGCCTCGTGGACCTTTCCCGATCCCACCTCCCTCTCTCTCTTCCACTCACTTCTTGCCTCATCTCTACTGTTCTAAAAAAAAAGAAAAATGGAAAAAATGCCAAAAAGAAAATACATTTTATATTCATATACAGAAACCTCAGTTAGTTTACAGTAACGGCAGGCACTTAAATATTTTCAAATAAATATTTTCTGTTCATATCAAGTAAGTACAGATACCTGTCGGCTATCGCAGGGGTTTGGTGTCAAATAAATGAATTTCATTTTTGTACGGTAACATCAACTACTTTTTAGCGATCGCATGGGTTTCGTGTCATATACATTTTATATTAATAAACATTATCTTCAGATACCAGTCAGGAATCGCAAGCAGTTTCTGTCAACTAAATACATTTTCTATTCAAATAAAATAATTTGAAATAAGTGTCAGTGGTCGCAAGCGCCTGCGACCACTGATACTTATTTCAAGTTATTTTATATGAATAATAATAATAATAATAATAATAATAATGTTTATTAATATAAAATGTATTTGACACGAAATCCATGCGATCGCTGACAAGCAGTTTATGTTACCGTACAAAAATATGAAATCCTATTTTTTTTGACACCAAACCCCTGCGACTGCCGACGGGTATCTGAACTTATTTTATATGAATAGAAAATGTATTTATTTGACACAAAGTGCCTGCCGTTACTGTTAAGTAACTAAGGTTTTTGTATATGAATATAAAATGTATTTGACAGGAAGCGCGTGCGATCGCTGACATTTATTTCAAGTTATATTAATAGAAAATGTATTTATTTGACAGAAACTGCCTGCCGTAACCGTTAAGTACCTAAAGATTCTGTGTATGAACATAAAATGTTTTTGACAGGAAGCGCCTGCGACCGCTAATATTTATTTGTTAATTTATATGAATAAAAAATAATTTATTTGTCAGAAACTGCCTGCAATTGCTGACAGGTATTTAAAGTTAATACTTGTAAATATAAAATGTATTTGACACGAAACCCATGAGATCGCTAACAAGTAGTTGAAGTGACAGTACAAAAATATGAAATGTATTTATTTGACACCAAACCCTTGCAATCGCCGACGGGTATCTCAACTGACTTTATATGAATAGAAAATGTATTTATTTGACACAAACTGCCTACCGTTACTGTAAAAGTTTGTGTAAATCCACATATTTAATTGTAGAAATATTTATGTTTCTGTCCTCAAATTTCACTTATGAATGGACGAGCCCATAATTCAGTATCCTGTCAGAACCTTGAACATTAGTTTTTATTAATTCAAGCAAACTGTTACAGTAAACAGTTACATACGTTACACGGTATACAGTATTTTAAATCATGTTTAATCTTTGTTTCTGAATCTCTTTTTTCCGTTTGGAACATAGAAACAGCGAATGCTGGAGAAATGCAGGCAAAAGTAGTAACAGCACAATACATTCAACTCATCAACATTTATACAAACCATAAGGCCTAAGAAAGAGAAACAATGTCCAGTCCCAACACCGACAGACAGACGACAAGCATTTCTTTTCAGCTCTTGTTCACTCACAAAGTCTCTTTTGAAATATGACCAGGTCTGTTCTCATGTTTTGGCAAACAATTTTGTTAATTTGTTCAAAAATTGAGAAATGCAATAAATTACAATTTATAGACCCCAGAAAAAAGGGCACAATTTTTACAATGTTTTTGTTGGACCTTTATGGGAAGGTGTCAATATTTCAATAGATGAATCTCATGAAAATGTCACATTTCACCCCGAAATAAAATAAATAATTTAGAAAAATGAAAAAGAGAAAGAAAAAAAAAGATAAAAAATTAAACCCATTTTAGGACAAAATGTACATTTTATAGTTAATGTTTATATTTAAAAAATGTATGTATAATTTGGAGGAAAAATCGTTTAAAATATAATTGTCTATATATATATATATATATATATAGATAAAATCAACACATTTTTTCATTCAAATGATCAAATATTTAGAAAAGGAAAGAAGAGAAAAGAAAAGAAAATAAACCAAATTAAGGCCATTTTAGGACAAAATGTAAATTTTTAAGAGTTAATGTTTATGTTTAAAAAATGTATCTATAATTTGGAGGAAAATTTGTTTAAAATATCCTTTTATATATTATAATATATATATATATATATATATATATATATATTTTTTTTTTCCTTTCAAATTATAAAATATTCAGGAAAAAAAACAGAAAATTAAGCCCATTTTAGGACAAAATGTCAATTTTTAAAGGTCAATGTTTATATTTAAAAACATTTATTTATAATTTGGAGGAAAAATGGTTTCTCTCTCTCTTTCTCTCTCTATATAAACATTTTTTCCCTTCAAATTATAAAATACTTTAAAAAATATAAGGAGGAAAATTAAGCCCAACATGTCAATTTGTAGAGTTTATATTTATATTTATATTTAAAAAATGTATTTATAATTGTTTAAAATATAGTTTGATATTTATTTATTTATTTTCCTTCAAATTATTAAATAATAATTTTTTTTTTTCTCAAATTCTCACAATTGTAGTGCACAACAAAATGTGTATTTTGTACAAGACACAAAGCAAAAAATAAAAACGGAAAATTAAAAAAATCCTAATGAGAAATAACACTTTTTTTACTTCATTTTTTTACTGTAAGGTGAAATATAACCTTAACAAGAGATTCCCTCATGCATTTTTGTAGCCTTGACACGTTATAAAAACGTTCCTTCATATTTTTTTTCCTTTCACTTTGTCCATCACAAGCACACACTGACATCAAACATCACATCTCTGAAATGGAAGAACGGTTTAGATGATATTGAAAGTGTAATAAGCATCCGTCACATTCTGATATGACACATTTGATCTGCCGCATTGAGACGTTTCCGTCGTGACCAGAAGAGGCCGCTGTCGTTTCGCGCTGAACAATAACAACCAAACAACCGCTTCTGTGGTTCCTACTGAGAATTAACAACGGACGAATTCAAATGAAAGAAATATGACAGATAAAAAAAACCCCAACATGGTTATTTTCATTCATCAATTGCACAACAAGTGGTTAAAAAACATTAAAAGCAAAGCATTCTGGGAACATCGAATACAGTCGTCGGCAGTCCGGGTGTTTCCTGAAATGGACTGCGACTGATCGGAGAGTGTTTGTGGGAAAACTGTTATTGGGAAGAAGGTTAACTGAGATTCCATGTGCCTCCTTCCTGAAACTCTTGATCCCGTGACGTTCGTCTTTCTCTCTTATTCCATCCAGTCGACCTCGTCAAACTCGGAGTCGTCTTCGGAGTCGCTGTACTCCACGGCGATGCGGCGCGACAGGATCGTGGCCACGTCGTTGCCCACGCGCTCGTGTTTGGCCTCTTGTTCCCGCTGCTCCTCCACTTTCCTCAGCTGGATCCCTGAGAGACACACCAAGGTAAAGATCATTAAAAATCAGAAAAGAATGACAGTATATTTCCATTTCCATTTATGCATTTTATAGACATTGCATTCAAGGTGCATGTTTACGTTTTTTCATTTCTTGCTGTTCCCTGGGAATCAAACCTATGATCTACCATTTAACGTTATAGAAGATCAATGTTTAATTTACTTTTCGTTTTAGAGCTCACAATCATGGGATTTAGCAGAGCTACTTGGTGTTTCTTTGACTGATGCATCCTTTAAATTACATATTTTAAATTATACTAATTTATTATTTTCGTTAATGTATTTAGAATACTTTATTAATGTTATTTTAATTGCATTAATTTTTGACTTCCATTGTTTGTTGCATTTATATATTTTTAAATTAATTATATATTCTTATTGTATTTATTGCTTCCAGATATTTATTGTATTAATAAGTTTTAGTAATTGTACTTTTTATTACTGTATATTAACTTTATGTTCACAATTATTATTAGTGATACTTTTATTTTTTATTCCATTAATTTTATAAGTAGCGTTTTTATTGCATTAATTATGAAATATATATAAAATAATTATATATATTATTAATTAGATATATTAATTATACTAATTTATAAATTACATTACATTCACAATGTAGTTATAATTGTTTAATAATGCTATTATATTAATTTATTACTTTTATTTATTGCATTAATAATTTGTATTAATTATATATATTTACTAATTATTAAATTATTATATATATATATTTATATATAATTTATGAGTTGTATATTTTACATACAAGTTGTTAAATGTTTACATATTTTACTAATGCTGTTATTAATTTATTGCATTAATAATTTGTATTAATTATATATTTTAATTATACTTATTTATTAATGTTTTATTTATTAAGTTTACATTATATATTTAATATGTTAATTTAATTTATTGCTATTGTTGATATTTTAATTATATTGGTTTATTAGCTGTCTTTCTTTTTTGCATTAATTGTGATTATAAACAAACAAACAAACAAATAAAAGTTCTGGGCTGTTAATAAATAATTAATATCTGAATATATAATTCTTTCCCAATTTTTATTAGTGATACTTTTAATTGTATTAATTTATAAGAAGCATTTTTAATGCTGTGATAATTTATATTAATTATATAATGAACTAATTATTAAATATATATCATTATAGATTTTATTAATTATATATATATTAATTATACTAATTTATAAATTACATCACATTTACAATATAGTTATTAATATATATATATACATATATATATGTTATTAATATAATGTAAATTAATATTTTAATAATGCTATTATTATAATAATAATTATATTCATTACTTTCATTTATTTATTGCATTAATAATTAGTATTAATTATGTATTTTTGCTAATTATTAATTACATATTATATAATGAATTATATATATATATATTTACATAATTTACTAATGCTGTTATAAATTCTATTCATTTATTACTTCTATTCATTTATTGCATTAATAATTTGTATTAATTATATAGTTTTAATTATACTAATTTTTAAATTACATTTATTATATTCACATTATATATTTAATATGTTAATTTAATTTACTGCTATATTTGTTGATAGTTTAATTTTTATTGGTCTTTCTTTTTGCATTAAGTATGATAATAAATAAATAAATGTTTTCGGTTGTTCTTAAATAATTAATCCGAAAACGTATTTTAGATCTACTTGATCTTTTTTTTCCCCATTTATTTTATCTTTAGAGATTTCAGAGTATTCATCAAAAAATTATTGTGAATCGCAACAATAAAACATTTGATCTGGAGCAAAATAATAAAAATTAAAAAAACAAACAAAAACGGACTGAATTCAGTATTAAATTATATAAAGATATGACAGAAATAGTAAGAGTAGTGTGCTAGTATGCTATTCTAAATTCAGCTTTCTGTGCACTCATCCCATGATGCACTGCGAATGACTTAACCCTCTGGGGTCTGAGGGTGTTTTGGGGCCATGAAATCAAATCAGCCATGAAAAATATTGGTAGGTATTATATATTAAACACTTTTTTGTTACAAAATATGTACTGTGCAACTACTTTTAGTGTAGCTTCCTTTTTAGTGTATATACTTTTTTGCATGTACTGAGTTAACATGATGGAAACCCCGCCTACCTTTACGAATGGCCTCCAATAGAACGCTGCGTGCGTCGCTGATTGGCGGCAGATTGGATGGATACCTCTTGACCTCGTGCCCAGAGTGAGTGGGCGGCGACGAAACGGCTCCTGACGGGAAGGAAGGCATGTTGGGCGGGCCTGAGGATGTACAGGGGGAGGAGCTTCTGTTTCCTGGGAGGGGCAGAGGAGGAGGAGGGGGAGGAGGTGGCAACACGTTCCTCTCCTATGGGCAGGAGTCTTGTCCTGCTGTCCTTGAGGCTGGAGATGAGTGAAGGAGGAGGAGGAGGGTGCAGGGCGCCAGGCTGATCTGGAAGGAGCAAGGGTGGGATGGCGGGGCTGCTGGGAAGGTAGGGAGGGATGGAGGGCTGAACCACGCATTCTTGAACTTGATAGGCTGGCTGGCAGGGGAGGAGGGGGCGGGGGCAAAGGGGGAGGGGCTGGGGGCGGGGCATTGGAGTTGAGGAAGACAGGCGTGCGAGCCGGAGACTGCGTGACGCTGTCCGAGAAACCTGAGCTGGAGCTGCCAGACAGAAAGACGTAAGTGATCTTAAAATAATCTCACAATGCAAATATCACATAATAACCAATTAGAACGTCTTTTTAATTGTATTTCAGTATTAAAAGGTTTGATAAAATAATTCAGTTAAAAAAGGTCATTTTACTAAATATTTGTTTGCTACATATTTTTATGCTCGTTTAACTATTTGATTAGCATGTTGTTAGCTTGCAAACATGCTATTGTCAAACTGTATTGTATTATATATTTAAATTGTATTGATTTATTAATTGTATTTAATTATTGCATAAATATTTTTTATTTTATATATTATATATTTTAATTTTTTTAATTTTTTTTAATACAAATTAATGTAATAATTACATTTTTTTTCAAAAATTGTAGTAATTATATTTGTATTTTAATTATATTTTTAATTATATAATTATATTTTAATTAACTACGCTTATTTGAAATTTTGCGTTAATTATATATTTTAATTATATTGATTTATTAACTGCATAAATATTTTGTATTATGTATTTTAAGTATACTGATTTATTGATTTCATGTATTTATTATATTCAATTAATTATTCTATACTCAGTTTATTATAATTCAATTTATTGTATTAATTACGTTTTTAATTATTCATTTATTTTTATTATTTGTGTTTTAATTATATTTTTAATTATATAATGCTATTTTAATTACACTTATTTGAAAATTTGTATTAATTATATATTTCAATTATATTGATTTGTTAATTGTTAATTACTATTTTAATAATACTTACAATAATTAATATGGTACAAAGTTTAATTGCAATAATAAAAATGCTATCTAAATATATTTATTACAATTATTAAAGCTACAATAAATACTAAAGATAAAAAAATATTTATTTATTTAATAATATATTTTTATATATTTATAAATATATAATATTATTATTATATTATTATTATTTTATTAATAATTATAATAATTATTATGATACAGCTTGTAATGGCAATGATTAAAATGCTATCTAAATATATATTTTTTATATTTTGAAATATTAAAGCTGCAGTAAATACTAAAGATATTATATTTTTATTATTGATAAAAAATGAATGAACAATATTTGTACAAATATTTAATAACTATATTTTACAAATATGTATTTAACATAATATTATTATATTCATGTTTATTTAATTAATATTTATATATTCTTAAATTTAATTTATTTAAATATTCTTAAATTTAGTTTATTTAATTAATATTTATATATTCTTAAATATGTAATATTAATTATTTATTAATAATTATGATTCAACTTTTAACACCAATGATTAAAATGCTAAATATATATTTTTATATTTTGAAATATTAAAGCTACAGTAAATACTAAAGATAAACAGATATTTATTATTGATAAAAAAAATTATTAATATTTTTTTTACAAATATTTATTAACAATATTTTACAAATATTTATTTGACATAATATTATTATATTCATATTTATTTAATTAATATTTATGTTTTTCAAATATGTAATATTAATTATTTTATTAATAATTATAATAATTATTATGATACAGCTTTTAATGGCAATGATTAAAATGCTATCTAAACATATATTTTTAAATATTTTGAAATATTAAAGCTACAGTTAATACTTAAGATAAAAAAGACTTTTATTATTGATAAAAAAATTAATGATCAATATTTTCTTTTTACAAATATTTATTTAACATAATATTGTTATAATTATATTAATATTTATTTAATTAATATTTATAGATTTGTAAATATTTAATATAAATTATTTTATTCATAATATATAATATATTATTATTATTACACAGCTTTTAATGGCAAACATTAAATTCACAGTACACAGTAAATTCTTTTTTTTTATAGTTTACTATTTTAATAATAATTACAATAATTAATAAGATACAATATTTAAATTGCAATAATTAAAATGCTATCTAAATATGTTTTATATTTTAAAATATTAAAGCTACAGTAAATACTAAAGATAAAAAAGATTTTTATTATGGCTAAAACAAAATAATAAACAATATTCTACAAATATTTAATAGACAATATTTAAAAAATATTTAATTAACATCATATTATATATTCATTTTTACTTAATTAATATTTATATATTCATACCTATTTTTTTAAATAATAATTATAATAATTATTATGATACAGCTTTTAATGGCAATGATTAAAATGCTGTCTTAATATATTTTCACAAATATTAAAGCTATAGTAAATACTAAAGATAAAAAAGATTTTTATTACTGATAAAAAAAAAATATATATATATTTTTTTTACAAATATTTAATAAACTATATTTAAAAAATATTTAATTAACATTATTATATATTCATGTTTGCAAATGTTTGCAAATACTAAAGCTACAGTAAAAAATAAAATAAAAATGAGATATTGTGATTATAGATGATTAGATGTCATGTGTAAGTGTGTGTTTGATGTTTGTGTGGTTTAAGTGTGTGTGTGTGTGTGTGTGTGTGTACCTGATGACGGAGGCTGGTTTGGCGTCGGGCGGGTACGTGGGCGGCGGCGGTGGCGGCTCATGCGGGCGACCGTAGGTTCGTTCTCCCGTCCGGTTCAGGAGTTCGTTCATCTGAGAGTACGGCAGCGCTGCCAGAGAGAACGGCCCGTCCAGCTGATCGATGTACATTTGCCTACTGAGAGACAGAGAGAGACGCTCATCAACATGCAGGAAACACATCCTCAAACACAGACCGACTTTTATTCATTTTCATTGTTTTATAATATGTCTATATACTTCTACAAGAAAATAAGAAATAAGGTTTTTGGCAACTATGGAAAATATTTTTAGTTTATTTTAACGACATAATTTTTAAAAATATTTATATTTATATTATTATATTATATTATATTATATTATATTTTTATATTATAATTCAGTCACGTTTATTTTGTTTTAATTTTATTTTAATACAATTTGTTTTATTTTAGTTTTTTTTATATTGTTTTTTTCATGTTGTTTTTATATAATTTTTTTACAATTATAATTAATTTATTTATTAATGTAAATGATTTAATCATTTAATTCTATTTAATATATTCTATTTATTTAATATAAATATTTTTTCTATTTTATTAATCTATGTTACATAATTTTTTAAAATAAACTAGCATATGTGCGTCATTTTTGTATCACTGGTTATTAGTTTTTACATAAATTTAGTTTTTTTATTTTGTTGTTTTTGTTGTTATTGTTTTAAAATATGTCTGTATAATTCTACAAGAAAATGAGAAATAAGTTTTTGGCAACTATGGGACATAATTTTTATTTTATTTTAACTAATTAAGTTACATTTTTTTTATACATGTATATATTTTCTTTTTTTTTTTGAATATTACCGTTGATGTTTATTTAGTTTTAATTTTATTTTAATATGATTTTTTTGTTTATTGATTTTAGATTTAGTTAACAGTAACAACGCTGACATGTTTTTATATGAATTTTTAAAATTATATTTAATTTATTTATTCGTGCAAATGATTTAATCCTTTAAATAATGTAAATTTATGTAATATTTTCTATTTAATTCTTAATTTAATTATATTCTATTTATTTAATATAATATTTTTTTCTATATTATTAGTCTATTATATATTCTATTAATTTAATATATTCTATTTATATATTTTATACACTTTTTATTTTAGATTTATTTAATTATTACACTGACATGTTTTTATATAATTTTTTTTTATTATATTTCATTTATTTATTCATGTAAATAATTTAATCCTTTAATTAATGTTAATTAATTTAATATTTTCTATTTAATATATTCTATTTATTATAATTTTTTTCTATTTTATTAATCTGTTATTATATATTCTATTTATTTAATATATTCTATTTATATATTTTATACACTTTTTATTTTAGATTTAGTTAATTATTACACTGACATGATTTTTCTGTAATATTTTAAAATTATATTTCATTTATTTATTCGTGCAAATGATTTAATGATTTAATTAATGTTAATTTATTATTTTCTATTTAATATATTCTATTTATTATAAATTTGTTCTATTTTATTAATCTGATATTATATATTCTATTTATATATTTTATAGACTTTTTATTTTTTGATTTAGTTAATTATTATTATTTTCTATTTAATATATTCTATTTAATATAATATTTTATTAATCTGTTATTATATAATATTTTCTATTTATATAATGTACATATTTTGTTTTTATTTTCGATTTAATTATTACACTGACATGATTTTTATATAATTTTTTAAGTGATATTTAATTTATTCATGTAAATGATTTAATCATTTAATTAATGTGAATTTATTTAAGATTTTCTATTTACAGCAGTTTTAATTCAGTTACTAAGAATAATCATAATTGTTTTTTTTTTTTTATTAATTAATCTCTATGTGAACCGTTTGTTTTCTCTGAGGAATTATTCATTTATTTGACTTTTTTTCTGAATTTTCCTCCAGAAAAGTTTTTTACATATTCTGCTTTTCTCTTACATTTTTTTTATTTTATTTTATTGTGTTTTTTGCCCATTTGTATAAGTTTTAATTGTTTCAAAATTTGTCTAGGTAATGTGAAATAAAAAATAAGTAATTTCTTTTATTTCAATTTCATGTTTGTTTTATTTCTGTAAGTATCTATTTGTTTTTATTTTAGTTTTAGTTAACAATTATGACACTGACATGATTTTTAATCCAGTTCTAATCCAATTATTACCAAGCTTAACTGTAATTGTGGCATTTTAGAAACGAATTGATCTCTATTCGCGCCATCTCTTTCCGAGATATTATTTATTCATTTGACATTTTCCAGAGACGCACCTGTGTTCGTGATAGGCTGCCGATCCGTTGGTGTCTTTGTGTTTGTCGTCGGCGTCGTCCTCGGCGAGCTCCGCCCCCAGCGCCATCTTCTGCCACTCCTTCCTGCGGTCGTGAGGCGCCCGCGGCACCTTCTCCGGGTCGTGAGGACGATCGATGTTCTTCAGCTGGACGGACACAGACAGAAAGACCGACGGAGCGTTAGTCCGATCTCCAGCAGGTAAAACACTCAGATTGTCTCTATAGTGAAGCAGAAGCAGGTTTAGCAGCCCATGAAAAACAAACCAGCTCTGCATTTTTTTTATTTTGTCATTATTTTTTCTGTTTAGTTTTATAGTTGTTTTTTCCATTTTAATATTTATTGTTATATTTTTTATTTATATTTTATTATATTTTTCATCCCATTTATTTTACCCCCAAATTTATAAAAAAAATTTTTGCCCTTTTTTATCAGTTAATTACAGTTTAAACTAGTAAACTAGTTTAGTTTAGTTTTGTTTTTGTCATTTTTATTTATTTTTTATTTTTCCTAACATTAAAAGAAATTATCTATGAATAAAGAAATACATTTGGGGGTAAAATACTTTTTTTTTTTTTTAAATTTATAAAACAAAAACTGACAAAAACTATTAGAAAGTATGATATTTTACCCTATATATGTATATACTGTATGTGTGTGTGTGCATGCAATTTTTTTCATTTTGTCATTACTTTTTTCTGTTTAGTTTTATAGTAGTTTTTTCCATTTTAATATTTATTGTTATATTTTTTATTTATATTTTATTATATTTTTCATCCCATTTATTTTACCCCCAGATTTAATTATTATTTTTTTTGCCTTTTTTATCAGTTAATTACAGCATCCACAGCATTCAGAACACTGAATATTAAATCGGATAATCTGATTAAAAATGCCTGTGATATTTTACACCTAATTAATAATTGCATATAGTTTAGTTTTGTTTTTGTCATTTTTATTTATTTTATTTTATTTATTTATTTTTCCTAACATTAAAATAAATTCTTTAGATATATACAATGAATAAAAAAACTAAAATTGGGGGTAAAATAAATTCATAAATTTATAAAACAAAAACTGACAAAACTATTAGAAAATGTGATATTTTACCCTACATATGTATATAATGTATGTGTGTGCACGCATGCATTTTATTTTTTCATTATTTTTTTCTTTTTAGTTTTATAGTCATTTTTGCCATTTTAATATTTGTTGTTAGATTTTTTATTCTTATTTTATTATATTTTCCGTCCAATTTATTTTACCCCCAAATTTAATTTTTAATTTTTTTGCCCCCTTTTTTTAGTTAATTACAGCATCCACAGCATTCAGAACACTGAGTATTGAAATGGATAATTTGATTAAAAATGCCTGTGATATTTTACACCAAATTAATAATTGCATATATTTATTATTTATTTTTCCCAACATTAAAATAAATTATATATATATATATATGCAATGAATATTTATGTGTGTACACATGTATTTTTTTTTTATTTTGTCATTATTTTTTCTGTTTAGTTTTATAGTCATTTTTGCCATTTTAATATTTATTGTTGTATTTTTTATTTTATTACATTTTTCATCCAATGTATTTTACCCCCAAATTTAATTACAATTTTTTTTAGCATTTTTTCAGTTAATTACAGCATCCACAGCATTCAGAACACTAATTATTGAATCGGATAATTTGATTAAAATGCCTGTGATATTTTACACCAAATTAATAATTGTGTATAGTTTAGTTTAGTTTAGTTTAGTTTTTATAATTTGTATTTATTTTTTATTTTTTATTTTTCCCAACATTAAAAGAAATTATTAATATATAATTTATAAATTTATAAAACAAAAACTGACAAAACTATTAGAAAATTTGATATTTTACCCTACATGCATGCATATACTGTATATGTGTGTATGCATGCATTTTTTTCATTTTGTCATTATTTTTTTCTGTTCACTTTTATAATCATTTTTGGCATTTTAAAATTTATTGTTATATTTTTTATTGTATTATATAATATTTTTCATTCTATTTATTTTTTATTTTGCCTGTAATATTTCACACCAAATTAATAATTGCATATAGTTTAGTATTGTTTTTGTAATTTTTATGTATTTTTTATTTTTCCTAACATTAAAAGAAATTATATGTATATATATATATATACATATATACATCCAATTCAAATGTAATTATTTTTATATATATTTTTTCCAGTTAATTACAGCCTCCACAGCATTCAGAACACTTTTTGTATATATATAAATAAATAAAATAAATGTAGAAAATCAACAATGTATATGTATGAGTGTTTTTGTGTTGATTTTAGGGGTGAAGTGTGAGCAGATTGAGGAGTTTCTGGCTGCCGTATCATTTTTTAAGGTATGAAAGCGAATCATTTTCACACTTAGTCCTGATTCACACTGAATGTGTGATTCAGAGCGACGGTGAAATCAATCACAGCAGAGCAACACACAAACACACACGCGGAAAAGCTTGACAGGTCAGACAGACAGGAAACAAACAAATCGGGATGGCTTGTGTTTATATGTTTGACTTTAGACCAAATTAAACTGTTGAACAGAATTTATAAAAGAAAACAGCCAAACCAAACGCGCACGTGTGTCGCTGAGATCTCTGACGCATCATCTGGAAAACACTGCATTTTAATAACATAACTAAAGCTAAAACCATGAAAAAATATTTTTGTTACTGAAAAAAAAAGAAGTTATATATAGAAACTAAAATAACTAAAACTGAAATAGAAATTGAAATTATATAGACATTTAAAAAATAATAATTAAAATGACAAAAAATTCTAAAATAAACTAAATTTTAAATAGAAAATATAAAAAACAATCATATGCAAATACATACTAAAATTACTAAAACTTTAACTAAGGTGAAAATGACAAATATAAAAAATATTTTAATTTAACATAAAAAAATATTTTTATTAAAAAAATGTATTTATATAGAAATATAAATAAAAATGAAAATATAGAAATATAAAAAAAATACAATTCTAAACTTTAACATTAAAATAAAACTATTTTAAATTATTTAATTACACAACTAAACACAACAAAAACACAAATAAATTATTAAAACTATAACTAAAATTTAAATGAAAATGGAAAATATAAAAGTGTAAATTAAAATAAAAATAAAAAAATTAATAACTAATTTACAAAACATTTTACAAAAATGAAAATATAAAAAAATTAAAATGGCAAAACAACTAAATTACTAAAAAAAATTAAATTAAATCAAATTAAAAACTACTTCAAAATATTAATAAAACCTATAATATTATCTCAAAATATAATATAAAAAAACGGAAAATATAAATTTATATATATATATATATATATATATAATGAAAAATATAAAATATTATATATGGAACAAATTATATATTACATGGAAAAATAATATTAAAATGGCAAAAACATTTTACTAAATTAGTAAAATAAAATGAAAATGAAAAAGTTTAATTAAAAACTACTTACTATAAAATCTATAATATTATCTCAAAATATAATATAAAAAAACGGAAAATATAAATTTATTTATTTATATATATATATATATATATATATATATATAATGAAAAATATAAAATATTATATATGGAACTAATTATATATTATATGGAAAAATAATATTAAAATGGCAAAAACATTTTACTAAATTAGTAAAATAAAATGAAAATGAAAAAGTTTAATTAAAAACTACTTACTATAAAATCTATAATATTATCTCAAAATATAATATAAAAAATGAAAAATATAAAATATTATATATGGAACTAATTATATATTATATGGAAAAATAATATTAAAATGGCAAAAACATTTTACTAAATTAGTAAAATAAAATGAAAATGAAAAAGTTTAATTAAAAACTACTTACTATAAAATCTATAATATTATCTCAAAATATAATATAAAAAATGGAAAATATAAAATGTATATGTATATAAATTATATGAAAAATAAAAAATATTATATATGGAAAATATTAAAAAAAATTAAAATGGCAAAAACAACTAAATTACTAAAAAATTTAAATTAAACAAAAAAATAATAAAATCTATAATATCATCTCAAAATATAATTAAATCAATCATCAGCTGATTGTCCAGATGAAGCGTCGGCGTCTCGGCGGCGTGTGCGTCGTACGGGTGATTGTTTGGTTCCCTGTGCAGGTCAGAATGAAGCGTCGGAGCGAGTGATCGTACGGCAGATTGAAGCGTGTTCTCTGATGTTCACATACCTGCACTGGAAGGTCTAGATATTTATAGACCTGATCATACATGTGGGGATCCTGCAACTACAAAACAAATGACAAAAGAAGAACCAAGGGCACAGTTTAACACAGCGTAACACAATAGAGGCAAACACAAAGAATCGCAATGAATGACAGTCCAGAATCTTATCTAGAAAACACACACATGAAAAATAACAAATAAAAAGCCAAATAGAGATGCACAATATAGCACTGACCACACTGGTATCGGCTGATTGCTAGCATTTTGGAAAAATAATATAATTTGTCAGTTAAATAAAAAATAATTGGTCTGAATTGATTGATATTTCTTCCCCAAAATACATTTTGTCTGTTATGCCAAAAAAAAAATAAAAAAATAATTTGCCAAAAACAATGGTTATATATATATATATATATATATATAAACCAAACTTTTGAGCGGCAGTAATACTATATATATATATATATATAGTATTACTGCCGCTCAAAAGTTTGGGATCAGTAAAACTTGTAATGTTTTTTTAAAGAAGTCTTTTTTGCTCATCAAGGCTGCATTTATTTGATCAAAAACACTAAATTGTGAAAAGTTCAAGTAAAATTAAAATGAAAATGGAAAATATACAAATTTGAAATAGCAAAATGAATTATTTTTTTTAAAAATAATAGTTGGAAAATTTCTATTACATTAATTATATATATATACACACAAACACACACACAATGTAAATAAACAATTTTGAAATATTGTAAATAATGTTTGCATATATTGCAAAAAATAGTGATTTTAAATTAATACATGCACACAATGTAAATAAACAAATCTTGCAATATATCTATATCTATCTATCTATCTATCTATATATATATATATATATATATAAAATAATTGTTGTAAAAAGCACTAAATTGCGAAAAGTTAGTAGGTAAAATTAAAATTAAAATGGAAAATATAAAAATTTGAAATAGCAAAAAACAACTAAAATGCAACAATTTTACAATTTTTAATTATTTAATTACACAACTAAACAACAAAACACAAATAAATTATTACAACTAAAATTTAAATGAAAATGGAAATATATATGTGTGTGTGTGTGTGTATTTAAAAATATTTCTTGTAAAAAAGAACTAAATTGCGAAAAGTTTAAGTAAATTTAAAATGAAAATGGAAAATATAAAAATTTGAAATAGCAAAAAACAACTAAAATTTAAATGAAAATTGAAAATATAAAAAATAAAATTAAAATGGCAAAAACAACTAAACTAATAAATGTATTATTTTTTAAAAATGTTAGTTTAGTTGGAAAATTTCTATTATATTATTTATACACACAAACACACACACAATGTAAATAAACAATTTTTCTATTTAGAAAAATTGCAAATAAACAATTTTTGCATATATTGTAAAAAATAATGACTTTAGAATTAATACACGCACACAATGTAAATAAACAAATATTGTATATTGTAATATATGTATATGTATTTAAAAAACAATTCTTGTAAAAAGCACTAAATTGCAAAAAGTTTAAGTAAAATTAAAATAAATAGAAAATATATAAAAATTTGAAATGGCAAAAAATAACTAAAATGTTAAAACGTTAAGATTAAAATAGAACAATTTTAAATGATTTAATTACACAACTAAACAACAAAAACACAACTACATTATTACAGCTACAACTAAAATTTAAATAAAAATGGAATATATAAAAAATAAAATCAAACACACAATGTAAATAAACAATTTTGATGCCTTTTTCTATTTAGAAATATAGTAAATAAACAATTTTTGCATATATTGCAAAAAATAATGATTTTAAAATTAATACATGCACACAATGTAAATAAACAAATATTGCTATATGTGTGTGTGTGTGTTTAAAAAATAATTTAAAAAATAACAGACAAAATGTATACAATTTCTCTTCTGTTCTGCTTTTTTTCATTTGAATGTGAAATATGATTCAGAAATTTCTTTGAAAAATACATCTATCAGTAATAAGTGATATCAGTATTGGTGAGATTCTGTATATTGGTGCATCAGATGAGTGTGAAACACAGTTGTGATTGTTGCGTCAGTCGTGCGGCTGCAACATCTGAAACGATCCTGCTGTCACAGACACACATTTGACACGTTAGAACGACGTGAACACAAAACATCCGACGGACAGAGACACACACAACACTCATAAACACATGCACATGCTGTGTGGATGTGTGTTAAGATGTTCATGTCTTTCGTTCTTCAGTTGTTTTTTGAGGAAAACATTTCAGGATTTCTCTCCATATAATGGACTTCAATGGTGCCTGCGAGTTTGAACTTCCAAAATGCAGTTTAAAAGGGCTCTAAATGATCCCAGCTAAGGAAGAAGGGTCTTATCTAACAAAACGATCGGTTATTTTGTAAAAAAAAAATGCAGTTTATATACTTTTTAACCTCAAATGCTCATTTTGTCTAGCTCTGCGCAAACTCTGTTCATGACAGTTAGGGTACGTCTAAAAACTCCCATCTTCAAAATCAACTTCAAAATCGCTGCAGAAGTACCGACCCAGTGTTTACAAAGTGAACATGCAAAGAAGATCAAACACCCTTAACAAAAAAAAAGATAAAACAGCGATGTAGGGCGATTTTGAAGTTGGAAAAGAAAATGAGATGGGAGTTTTTAGACGTACCCTAACTGTCACGAACTGGAATACCCAAGAGTTCACGCAGAGCTAGACAAGATGAGCGTTTGACGTTAAAAAATAACCAATCGTTTTGCTAGACAAGCCCTTTTAAACTGCAGTTTGGAAGTTCAAACTCGCAGGCACCATTGAAGTCCACTATGTGGAGAGAAATCCTGAAATGTTTTCCTCAAAAAACATAATTTCTTCCCAGCTGAAGAAAGAAAGACATGAACATCTTGGATGACACGTGACAGTGGGGTGAGTAAATTATCTGTACGTTTTTGTTCTGGAAGTGAACTTCTCCTTTAAGGTGACGTTAAAATGTTAAAACAACATTTACAGTAAATGTGGAAGCAGCGTTTATATAATGTAATTTACACATTCAACATGATGTTCCTAAAATGTTACATTTGTAACATGCATGTTTTCCGGAATGTTGTGTTAATATTTAAATAACGTTCTTATAATGATACAAATCAAACTTCAAAGACAAAATTGTTTGTCAAAATTGTAAATAAAAAAAAAAACGTTACTGGAGTATGTTGTAGAAGAAAATACCTTTTTCATTCAATCCTAATGTTTTTTTCTAACCATGTGAGTTTGTGTATACAAACACACACACACACACACTTTACTGAGGTAATTACTATTATTTTAGTTTTATCAGGCACACTAAAACAACAAATGAAGTCTGATGTCAAACCCTGTGTGAGCGTCCGTCCTCCCTGCTCTCTCGTCCCGTCATCATTCACTTACTGAACCGCCGACATCAGCACTCTGTGTGTGTGTGTGTGTGTGTGTGTGTGTGTGTTTGAGCTGAACTGAGCTGATGGTTGTAACTCAATTGTGTTCATCTGTTTTGTCTTTCATTCACTCCGACAGTTTAGAAATGATCCAAAGATTCCTTGATGTGTTACACGTCTGAAAATCTCCACTTACAAAAAGTGATCGGTGAGTCATGACAACATTGATTTTTCAGATACTTTACACAGCTGTGAAATCCCTGACCATTAATTCTTTATTTTTAATATTTTTTTTAAATATTTTTTAAAATATTTTTTAACATTTAATATTTTATTTTAATATTTATTTACAGTCAGAATTGTGGTATAAACTCAGAATTGTGAGATATAAAGTCAGAATTGTGAGATATAAACTTAGAATAGCGATATAAAGTCTGTGAAAAGCTGTGAAATGCCTGATCATTAATGCTTTATTTTGTATTTTATTTGAATATTTTTAATATTTAAAAAAATGTTTAATATTTATTATTTTATTTTAATATTTTTCATATTTTATTTTAATTTTTTTATTTAGTTGTTTTATGATTATTATTAATAAAATATTTTTTACTTACAATTACTGTAGTAATTGTTTTTTATTTTTAAAATATGATTAGCATTTTTAATATTTTAATAATGTTTATATTTTATAATAGTCATATCACTGCTGTAATATTTCACTGTAAAAATTTATATATATATATATATACATATATATATATATATGAAAATCTAATAATAATAATATCTTTACTTTTATTTTGATGGAAAACTACCGGGAACCAGTGCTGTGAAATGCCTGACTATTAATGCTGTATATTATTTAATTAAAATTAATTAAAATTATTTTTAATTTGATTTATTATTTTATTATACTTAAATCAGCCTGACACCTGACGTTGGTGTCGGTGTAGTCGAATCTCTCAGTCTGCATATCAATGCATCTATTATTGTCCTCGCACTCAGTTCTGAGTGTGTTAAAGATGGCATCGCCATGGTAACGGAGTGGGAAATTGGCATCATCACTGGCACTGGATCCCACAAACCGGCCGACGACTGCTGTCTGTTAGACACTTCATGGTGGATTTCATGTATTTGTGTCAGAGGTTTCTCCTAAAATTCCTTGGTAGAAATTGTTTAAAGAGATCTTATATGATTTTTTTTTTTTTTTTTTTTTTGGAATTGTACTTGTAGTTGTAAGTTAATGTGTATAAAAGCTTGTTCCACCACGGAATAAAAAATAAAAAAGGTAATTACGACTTATCCCTTAACTCAGAATTGGGAGATATAAATTCAGAATTGCAAGAAAAAAACTTCGAATTACGGTATAAACTCAGAATTGTGATATAAAGTCAGAATTGTGAGATAAAGTCAGAATTGCGAGACAAAGTCAGAATTGTGATATAAAGTCAGAATTGTGAGATAAAGTCAGAATTGTGGGATATAAAACTCAGAATTGCAATATAAAGTCAGAATTGCGGGAGATAAAGTCAGAATTGTGATATAAAACTCAGAATTGCAATATAAAAGTCAGAATTCATATGATAAAGTCAGAATTGTGGATATAAAGTCGAATTGTGGATATATAAAACTCAGAATTGTGATATAAAGTCAGAATTGCGATAAAGTCAGAATTGAGGATATAAAACTCAGAATTGTGATATAAAAGTCAGGAATTCATGGTGATAAAGTCAGAATTGGTGGATATAAACTCAGAATTCATGTATATAAAGTCAGAATTACATATAAAGTCAGGAATTGGCGAATATAAAGTCAGAATTCAGATATAAACTCAGAATTGTGATATAAAAGTCAGAACTGTGATATAAAACTCCAGAATTTAGATAAAGTCAGAATTCATGCATATAAAGTCAGAATTGCGATATAAAACTCAGAATTCTCATGGTATAAAAGTCAGAATTCATGAATATAAAACTCAGAATTACATACAAAGTCAGAATTGAGATATAGTCAGAATTGAGATATAAAACTCAGGAATTGAGATATAAAACTCAGAATTGCGATATAAAAAGTCAGAATTCATGTATATAAAGTCAGAATTGAGATATAAAACTCAGAATTCATGATATAAAACTCAGAACTGGTGGATAAAAAATCAGAATTGGCGAGATAAAGTCAGAATTACATATAAAGTCAGAATTGCGATATAAAACTCAGAATTGCAAGATAAAATCTGAATTGTGAGACAAAGTCAGAATTGCGAGAAAATAAACTCAGAATTGCGAGAAATAAACTCAGAATTACGATATAAAGTCAGAATTGCGATATAAAGTCAGAATTGTGATATTTTTCATTTTTATTTTCATTTTATTTCGAACAAAACATAATTTAAAACAAACTAATACACATATAAACGTTGCCGCGCCTACAAAAAACATCCCAAAAACTTAATACATTACAAAAAAAAATGTTCGAAAAGGAGATGACTGATATAAAGTTAGAATTGCAAGATAAAAAGTCAGAATTGCGATATAAAGTCAGAATTGAGATATAAAATACAGTTAGATTTAAGGTCAGGTAAGTATAAACTCAGGTGAGATTTGAAGAGTCAAATTACGATATAAGCAAGAATTGCAAGATATAAATTCAGGAGCTTAATTACAGGAATACAGAAGTCCAATTTGAGATATAAACTCAGAAGTTAGATACTAAGTCAAGTGCGATATAAAGTCAAATTGAGATATAAAGTCCAGAAATGAGATATAAGGTCAGAAATGTGAGATATAAAGAGTCCAAATTGAGATATAAAAGTCAAATTGAGATATAAAGTCAAAATTCTGATATATAAAAGTCAAATTCTGATATAAAGTCCAAAATTCTGATATAAATCAAATTGCAAGATATATAAATTTAGAATTGCAAGACCTTAAATTCAGACTTAAGTGCGAGATATAAAAGTCAGAATGCGAGGAATATAAACTCAAAATTAGATATAAAAGTCAAGTGCGATATAAAAGTCAGAATTGAGATATAAAAGTCAGAAATGGATATAAAGTCAGAAATGTGAGATATAAAGTCAGAATTGAGATATAAAGTCAGAATTGAGATATAAAGTCAAAATTACGATATAAAGTCAGAATTGAGATATAAAGTCAGAATTACGATATAAAGTCAGAATTACGATATAAAATCAGAATTGCAAGATATAAATTTAGACTTAGAATCAAGTAGATATAAAGTCAGAATTGGCGGTGATATAAACTCAAAAATTCATGTATATAAAGTCAGAAATTCAAGTATATAAAGTCAGAATTGGTATGCTATAAAGTCAGAAATGAGATATAAAGTCAGGAAATGTGAGGATATAAAGTCAGGAACTGAGATATAAAGTCAGAATTGAGATATAAAGTCAAAATTACCATATAGCAAAGTCAGAATTGAGATATAAAGTCAGAATTCACGAAGAGCAAAGTCAGAATTACTATATAAAAATCAGGAATCTCAAAGATATAAATTTAGGAATTGGTGAAGACATAACCAGACTTAGAATTGCGAAAGATATAAAAGTCAATGTGAATCAAGTAGATATAACTCAAATCTCTCATGGTATATAAAGTCAGAATCATGGCTATAAAGTCAGAATTGAGATATAAAAAGTCAGAAATGTGAGAGATATAAAGTCAGGAATTGATGATATAAAAAGTCAGAATCTTCGAGATAGCAAAGTCGTTCACGTATATAAAGTCAGAATCTGAGATATATAAAGTCAGAATTACGTATATAAAGTCAGAATTACGGTTATAAAATCAGAATTGCAAGATATAAATTGTGAATTGCAAAGACATAAATTCAGACTTAGAATTGCGAGATATAAACTCAAAATTGCTATATAAAGTCAGAATTGAGATATAAAGTCAGAATTACGATATAAAGTCAGAATTACGATATAAAATAAGAATTGCAAATTATATATTCAGAATTGCAAGACATAAATTCAGACTTAGAATTGCGAGGTATAAACTCAAAATTGCGATATAAAGTCAGAATTGCAAGATAAACTCAGAATTGTGAAATAAACTCAGAATGGCAAGAAAAAGCATCTGAATTCTGAGTTTATATCTCTCAGTTCTGTTCATATTTTCCAACTCTGACTTTTTTCCAGAATTGTCCAAATTGTGAGATTGAAAGTCACAATTACCTTTTTTAATAGTTTTATTCTGTGGAGGAATCGGGCTTCCATAATGTTGTACACGTAATGGCTTTCAATGAAAGTGAGAGCAGTGTTGTGTTTGAGTGTAATCTGTGTTTGTATCGTGGCTTTCAAAACCGCACGCCGCAATCCCTGCGGGAGACGAACTCCTGCTGCTCTGGGCTCTTCACAAGCAACCAGAGCGATACTAACATCAAACACACACACACACACACACTGTCAGCGGCCATCAGCGTGAAGCGCAGTCAGAAACAACCAGAAATAACTCAAATCGTGCTGCTGATCAGAGTTCAGGCCAGGAGACAGACACACACACACACATACACACACACACACACACAGCTCCTCAGGGAGAGACATACAGGGCATCTGAAGTGAAGTTATTTCAGGAAAACCTGTTTACATTCAGTCTGAGTCTCCAGTTGTCAGTACTAGTTAAGTTTTGAGTTTAGGAAGAGACTGCAGTTTGACAACTACTACAGTGAAGTACTGCCGTATAGGGCCGGTTTCATATGTATCCTGGTACTGAACCAATACAATAGTCATGATATCAATATATATGATATAATATGTTTTGATATATATTTAATATTTGTATATATTTTAACATTTATTAATGAAATATTGCTCATAAATAGCTTTACAATTGTTAGCTGGTTGTCTTTCAAAATTACATCATTATGAATTTTAAAAGTTTATATCAATTTATATACATTTTTATAGATTTTCTACCATTTACATATATTTTGTAAATATAATCTGACGTAAACATTAATAATTACACATATATTTTAATCTGTTTAATTGTATACATTTTTCAAGTTCAAAATTGAGATATAAACTCCAATTATTTAATTAATTTTTATACAAACTTCAATAGAATTTAAATAATAACATCATATTTTAGTGTCAAAATCAGTGTTATTTTAGTATATTTATATACTATTATAATATTTACTAATATTTTAAATTAGCTTTTATTTTGTTAAAAAAAAATTGTAACCTTGTTGTGTGCTTTTGTCATTTTATTTATTTATTTTTTAATTTCATTTTAATTTTAGTTTTAGTAACTGTAGTACTTACGGTTTTTCTAGTTATTTGTCAAGGCAACATTTCTAATTTTAAGTTTTTGAAGTTTAAGTTTTTAATCTAATGTTGCATTTTATTGCATTTTAACTTTATTTAAAAAACCTAAAATGATTTTTAATAGTTTTATAGGATAATGACATCAAAGCAAAAAAATTAAATACAAATAACAAAATGAAAAACTGGCTTATAAATTAATTAAAAACATAATAAATAGCAGAAAAATGCTAATAATAATAATAATAAAATGCTGCAGGTACTGTAATTCTGAGTACATTATCAAGCGATTGCTGTTTTTCAATTATGACGTATTACGCCAGTGTTATTTAAAAGAGAGAGATACGATTTATCACTGTTTGCTGCTCATAATCATATTTTTTATTCGAATGTGTTTTAGTTAAATATATTCTGACGTTCCTGGAGCGAATGTAATTATTGTCTCAAAACATCATGACATTATTTACATGAGAAAAATGAGCTTGTCAGTGGAACAGCTGTTCTGTTTTGAAACCAGCTGAGCTACGGTCACACTACTGTAATGTACGTTAGGTTAGTATTGTCGCTAGTTTTGGTTAGTTAGTCCCCAGCATGTGTCTGAGAGAGACTGGAGTCAGCAGTCAGCAGTTTTCCACACATCAGTCACTCGTAATGTAATCTAGTCGCGTCTAATCGAATGCGGCCGATCCCACTTCCACTGCATTTACACACTTAATAGGAATGAATGACGGGAAGCAGCTCTCCACCTCACAGATAATCACATTCTGTGTGTCTGTATGTGAACACAATCACACTCCCTTCTGCTTCATGAAGCCTCTGAAAAACAGTTTGTATTCTACATACAGCTTTATTGTCCCCTTATAATTTGCTTATAATCGTGACGATTTTTGTTTTGGAATCAATATAATTACATATTACTGTATTTATTTTTAAATTTTTTTTTTTTTGTTATATTGTTCATTATTTTGCATAATAAAAAAAAAAAGTTAAATATACTGTAATATTTTTTAATGATGAAAATTGGACGCCACTCGCTGAATTAAACATGCAACATACTTGAATTTTATTTTTTTGCATGAAAATTTTATATTGCCAAAAGGCAGAAAAAAATAATTAATAAAAAAATAAATAATAATAATAATAATAATAAATGCTATTAATTCATAATATTTTATTATAATCACATAATATAACAACTATATAATAATTATTAATAATTATACAGTAATATATTAATTATATAATAATGTTTAGAAATAAAAAAAGGGTAAATATGTAATATTTTTTAATGATGAAAATTGGACGCCACTTGCTGAATTAAACATGCAACATACTTGAATTTTTTTCCTTTATTTTATTTTTTTGCATGAAACATTTTTGGTGTCAATTTTGGGTTTGTTGAAATTATTTTCTAGTTTAAAAATTCCTTTAATCCATTTCAAAGCAAGTACATAAATAATGAGATAAATATTTAATGTCACTAAAAGGCAGAAAAAATAATTAATAAGAAATGAATAAAAAATAATGGAAAATAATAATTAATTTTATTAATTCATAATATTTTATTATAATCACATAATATAACAATTATATAATAATTATAATTCTATAGTAATATATTAATTATATAATAATTTTTAATGGTTAAATGTACTGTAATATTTTTAATGATGAAAATTGGACGCCACTCACTGAATTAAACATGCAACAAACTTGAATTTTTTCCTTTATTTTTATTTATTTATTTGTTTTATTTATTTTTTTTTTTTTTGCATGAAATATTTTTGGTGTCAATTTTGGGTTTGTTGAAATTACTTTCTAGTTTCAAAATTCCTTTAAGCCATTTCAAAGCAAATACATAAATAATGAGATAAATATTTAATATTTCCAAAAGGCAGAAAAAAAAAAAGTAATGAAAATAAATAATAATTAATTTTATTAATTCACATTATTTTATTACAATCACATAACATAACACATATATTAAAAAATATAATTATATAATAACATACTAATTATATAATACTTTTTAGAAATAAAAAAATGGTTAAATGCAAATGCAGTTGGATGAAAATTGGACGCCACTCGCTGAATTAAACATGCAACATACTTGAATTTTATTTTTTGCATGAAACATTTTTGGTTTTAATTTGTTGAAATTATTTTCTAGTTTAAAAAATTCCTTTAAGCCATTTAATTATTATTTATGTCAAATAAATAATAAAACATAAATAGTAATTAGTGTATATTTTTAATGAGCCTAATTTGCATACTTTAAATGGTTAAAGTAGCAATGCAAAAGAAATATAGATGTTATGTATATTTTAAAATGGTTTGATTAAATGCAAGTAGATATTTTGACCTGTAGTATCACTATAGACATGAAAACAAGCAGTTTTACCGCAGTTACGTCAGAGAAGAGATGAGAGAATCTGCTGTCATGCGTGAAAATACAATCTGTTTCTAATTAGCCTGTGATTAGCCCGCTGTGTGTGTGCTTGTGTGTTGGTCTGTAAACTAAACGCAGTCAGAAAACACCTCACGTCAAGAGAAGCAGCTCATTCAAACTCACACACAACGACTGAGCAGCCAAAACTGAGTGAAAAATGACTGAACAATAAGCATAAAGTATGTTACTATGTATGTTATAAGTCAACTCTCATTTGCATACAAGCCACTCCCATATCTAATGCAGCCCCGCCCCTCTCACCTTCTGTTTCCGCCTCTCTTTCCTCTTGTCTTCTGTGTCCTGCAGCATTTTCTCTCTCCACAGGTCGAAGAAGTACGACGGGTTGGTGTAGAACTTCAGACCCTCCTTCCCATCATCCCTAGAGACAGACGCAGATCAGGTGTGTTCAGTGATGCCATACCACACACCGTTTGTCAATGAGAGTAATATGCAGTATGTACACTATACACAGTGTGAGTTATTTGTATGTATGAATAACTGTACATTTGAAGAAATGTACAGTATAGACAATAATAATGGAGTGCTGAATCCCACGATGCAATGCGCTTGACTTGACCTACCATTTCCAATGGATGAAACCGTAATATCAGATCATTTTAAAATATCTCTTTTTGGACTTTTTTAATATAAAAAGTAATTGATATAAAATAATTACATAATATTTTATATATTTTCTATTATTATTTGTGACACTGGACCACAAAACCAGTCGTAAGTATCACGGGTATATTTGTAGCAATAGTCAAAAATACATTGTACAGGTCAAAATTATTGCTTTTTCTTCCAAAATCATGCCAAAAATCATTAGCATATTAAGTAAAGATCATTTTCCATGAAGATATTTTGTAAATTTTGTTTCGTAAATATATCCAAACCTAATTTCTGATTAGTAATATATATAAAATACTGTTTTCATGATGATAATTGGTCTGAAAATTTTATACAGAATTTTATTAAAATAAATAAATCGGAATTTTTTAGATATTTTATTATTACTTGTATTTTAAAAAATAATATTGATATATTTTTATATATTTTAAATTATAATATGTTTCATGATGGTAATTGGACTGACAAAATGTATGTCATTTTATACAAAATTTTATTGATTAAAACTAATTAAATAATATTTAATGTATTTGATTTTATATATATATATATATATTTTTTTTTTTTTGGTGGACTGTCAAAATGTGTGGCATTTTATATAAAAAAAATAACTGATAAAATATTAACATAACATTTAATGTATTTTATACATATATATTTATATTTATACATAATGCTGTGTTTTTAATGATGATAAATGGACTATCAAAATGTAATGATAATTGGACTGTCATTTTATACAGAATTTTTTTTAAATTAAAAATACATATTTTTAGATGTATATCTTATTATTATTTGTATTTTAAATAGTAATATTCATATATTTTTATATATTTTAAATTATAATATTTTTTCATGATGATAATTGGGCAGACAAAATTTCATTAAAAAAATAATTTTTACATTAAAAATTAAACATAATTACATAACATTTTATGTATTTGATTCTATGAATATTTTATGTATTTTTGTATTTGATATATATATATATATATATATATATATATATTATGGACTATCAAATGTCAAATGGTAATTGGATGCTAAATTAAACATGCAACATGTCTTTTTTACTTTTTACAAAAATTTTGATTTTTTTGTTGAAATTATTTTGTAATTAAAAAAAACATTCTTTGAATCAATTTCAGAGCAAATATTCCTAATAAATGGGGTTAAAAGAATGTTGTTGTTGTTGTTGTTTTCTGACTGAGCTATATTTTGAATATTGCCAAAAGGCAGAAAATAAGAGATGATATAATTTGAGGTGATAATATTTTTAAATATAATTTACTATATAAATTTTCAGCTATATTGCACAGTCCTAGTTAGCAGCAGACAAGTATTCCAAGCTGTCAATAATCATAAACGGTCATCTGACATGTGGATTTTAAGGCTGAACGGCGAGATCGGTGAGAAGAGCTGAACACTGGTTTGAACGGCTGCGATCATCACACCTCCTCTGCTCCTCACACGTCTCTCTCTCAAGTTCTTTTCCTTCAGCACACGCTTCGTCACATCACACGTTCGTTTTCTCATTTAATTTGAGTTTGCTGGTCAGAATGCCAAACGAGCAAAGACTAAATAAGGACAAAAGAACAATGCAGAACAAATGAAGCAATTATCACCTCCAGACTCTCCTGACAGGCCAATCAACGCTGGAAATTACACATTCACAGAGTTTCAGCGCACAGATGAAGAAAAACATGCTTGAATTTTAATTGCTGTGGCTGTTTTATAATCTTACAGTCAGTAAGATGTTTTTGTTTTTAAAGAAATGAATGCTTTACTCATCAAGGATGCATTCGATTGATCAAAAGTGACAATAAAGACTTTTATGATGTTACATAAGATTTCTATTTCAAATAAATGCTGTTTCTATTCATGAAAGAATCCTGAAAAATAAATCTGACTGATCCGGCTTACAGTTTATGTAAACCAGACTATCAAAACCACCAAAAATTCCATGCTAATCATGCTACAAACATACTAGTAACTTGCTAATCATGCTAACAACATGTTAGTAACATGTTAATCATGTTAAAACCTACTAGTAGCTCGCTAATCATGTTAACAACATGCTAGTAACATGCTAATCATGTTAGAAACATGCTAACAAAATTCTAGTAACATGCTAATCATGCCAACAGCATGGTAATAACTTGCTAATCATGCTAACAACTTGCTAATAACTTGTTAATAATGCTAACAACATGTTAGTAACATGGTAATCATGTTAGAAACATGCTAACAGCATGCTAATCATGTTAGAAACATGTTAGTAACATGCTAATCGTACAAGTAACATGCTAGTAACATACTAATAATGATAAAAAAAATGCTAGCAACGTGCTAGTAACCAGCTAATCATGCTAACAACATGCTAGTAACTTGGTAATCATGCTAGCAACGTGCTAGTTACATGCTAATCATACTATAAACATGCTAACAACATGCTAATCATGATACCAACATGCTAGTAACTTGCTAATCATGCTAGCAGCTTGCTAATCATGTTGGAAACATGCGAACAACATGCTAGTAACATGCTAATCATGTTAGAAACATGCTAACAAAATTCTAGTAACATGTTAATCATGCTAACAACTTGCTAATAACTTGTTAATAATGCTAGCAACATGTTAGTAACATGGTAATCATGTTAGAAACATGCTAACAGCATGTTAATCATGTTAGAAACATGCTAGTAACATGCTAATCATGATAAAAAAATGCTAGCAACGTCCTAGTAACCAGCTAATCATGCTAACAACATGCTAGTAACTTGGTAATCATGCTAGCAACGTGCTAGTTACATGCTAATCATACTATAAACATGCTAACAACATGCTAATCATGATACTAACATGCTAGTAACTTGCTAATCATGTTAGAAACATTCTAAGCGTGCTAGCAACATGCTAGTAACTTGCTAATCATGCTAGCAATATGCTAGTAACATGCTAATCATGCTAGCAACATGCCAATCTTGTTAACAACATGCTAGTAATACGCTAATCATGTTAGAAACATGTTAACAACAAGCTAGTAACATGTTAGCCATGTTAGAAACATGCTATCAACATGTTACTCAGGCTAGAAACATGCTAGTAACTTGTTGATCATGCTAACAACATGCTAATCATGCTAACAACATTTTAATCAGCCTATAAAAATACAAGCAACAAGCTAATCATGTTAAAACATGTTAACAACATGTTAAATCATGTAAGCAATGTGTTAAATCATGCTAGCTGCTTTCATACTTTTACAAATGCTTCAAACTTTCAGGCTAGGCTTTCTCAAGCCAACTTAAAGTTTGTTCTCAAACTTTACTCGTTTAGTTTTAAATTATAATAATATTTCACTATTTTACCGTGTTTTTGATCAAATAAATGCAGCCTTGGTGAGCAGAAGAGACTTCTTGTGTTAAACATATCCTGAGGATTGATGACTAGCACAAAACGACTGTTGAGGAAAATGAGCAATTCTAAACAAAAGAGGCTTTCTTTAACAGATGTCTTTTGTACCATTTTCAGCACAAGTGGAGGACAACGGTTTTACAGGAGAGGAGAGGAAACATCTGTCCTGATGGCTAATATAATAACCTCCGGTGCCGGCGTCTTCGTGAAGTAATGAGGGAACGTGTGAAGAGAGAGAACGAGAGCGAGAGCTCATGCATATTACGCAGCTCTCAAAATAAATGTTCCAGCCTCCAGTAACGAGCATTAATTCCAGCAACACTCACACGTGTGAAAACAGCAGCAGAAACACACGGAAACGGCAGAAACGCGAGCACAGACGGAGACAATATCGCTCTGTGATTGTATAGTTCATGGCAGAATCAACTAAATGTCCTCAGGAAAAATAAAAACAGACACCAATGAGTCACTGACACTAAAAATATAGAGCGAAAATATAAGCTCAGATCATTTTAATTGAAAAATGTTTTCTTACTGAATATATCAAGTCTTGTTTTCTTGAATTAATTGAGTTTATGTTTTAAATAAGAAGAAATAAACAGAAAATGAACTTAATTAAATTTTTCATAAATTATTCAGCAAACTCGACATAATATCTCATCGTATATCATCATGTATCTCGATTTAAGAATGTTTAGATATTTGTACTGGAAAACAAGTCAGATGTAACTAGTTAATTTTCTGTATGTGTGTGATTATCTGTTGGGTGTGATGTGTAAATGTGGTTCTGACCTGTAGGGCGTGAGGATGTTGAGCGGCGGCGGTTGTTCGCACAGCTCGTACGTCTCCTGCATTGGGACGGGCAGAGACTGACGCTCAAACAGCTGCTGGTCCTGGATGGTGCAGCTGCGGAAGGCCTTCCTCATCGTGATGTCCTGAAGAGACACTGAGACACAAACACACGCCATATCAGACAACATTCACTGACTGACATCTGCATTTCCAGAGGTGAGTTTGACTGAATTAACAGATGTACATTTTCCCCAAAGAACCTTTTCTGTCACTTCATGTGCTTGAAGTTTAGCATGTAGTATCTAGAGATGCTCCTGATTAAAATATGTCAAAGAATGTTGATTCATCTCATTGCTTGGCAGATTCAAGCCAATGCTTATTTTGAATGAGGCCCATAATGACTAACTGGCCTGTATATTGTTAATGCAGAGTCCAAACTTTACAAAAAATGGTACAAATGTACATCAGATCACTCTGAGTAAACCTGCCAAATCTCATTAATTTACAGCAATAGGGGGCGCTGTAACATAAAAATAATATCATGAAGAAAAGTTGAAGAAAAAGACAATCTTACATATAAATTCAAACATAAAAGTACATTTTCTTACAGTAGAGACAGATAAAATGCTTGGAGATGTTTACTGTGTCATTAGAGACATATGGACGCTTTAGCAGTTGAGTTCTGGATTTTATCAGCTGATATGAAATGTCTTTAAATGTACACCAGTGTTCAAAGTTTGGGGTCAGTACCATTTTTTTTAAATGTGGTCCAATATGACTAATTGGCCTGTATATTGTTAATCCAGAGTCCAAACTTCACAAAAAATGGTGCAAATGTACATCAGGACAGTCTGAGTAAACATGCCAAATTTCATTAATTGACAATGATAGGGAACGCTATAACCTAAAAACAAAATATTGTGAAGAAACATCTCAACACTTGGCAGATTCAAGCCAGTACTTGTTTTAAACATGGCCTATAATGACCTGTATATTGTTAATGCAGTGTCCAAATGTGACAAAAACTGGTGCAGATTCACTTCAGATCACTCTTTGTAAACCTGCCAAACCTACCAAACCTGTGCCCCCTATCGCTGTAAAATTATGAGATTTGGCATGTTGACTTACAGTGATCTGATGTCAATTTGCACCATTTTTTGTAAAGTTTGGATGGTGCGTTAATATATAGCTCAGTCATTATGGACTGTGTTTAAAACAAGCACTGGCTTCAATCTACCCCCCATATCTACAGTGCCCCCTTATTACTGTAAATTAATGAGGTTTGGCATGTTTACCCAGACTATCCTAATGTACATTTGCACCATTTTTTATATAAGTATAGATATACACTACCGTTCAAAAGTTTGGGGTCAGTAAGACTTGTAATAGTCTTTAAAGAAGTCTCTTATGCTCATCAAGGCTGCATTTATTTGATTAAAAATATAGAAAAAAAACAGTAATATTGCAAAATGTTTTTACAATATAAAATAATGTTTTTTATTTTAACATATTTTAAAATAGAATTTATTCCTGTGATGAAATGCTGAATTTTTATCAGCTGTTACTCCAGTCTTAAGTGTCACATGATCCTTCAGAAATCATTCTAATATGCGGATTTATTATTAGAATGATCAATGTTGGATAATATCAACAGTTGTGCTGCCAAATATTTTTTGGAACCTGTGATTTTTTTTTTTCAGGATTCTTTCATGAATAACAAGTTTAAAAAGTACAGTGTTTATTCAAAATATAAATATTTTATAACAATGTAAATTATTTATTATTAACTTTAATAAACTTTTAATTATTAACTTAATACATCCTTGGTGAATAAAAGTATTAATTTCTTAAAAAAAAAAAAAAGAAACAATAAAAATGTACTGACCCCAAACTTTTGACCGGTAGTGTAAATATTATGTATAAGTATACATAAGTATAGACTCTGCATTATCAATATACAGGTCAATTAGTCATTATAGGCCACATAATCTCAGATTCAAGCTAGTACTTGTTTTAAACATGGCCCATAATGGCCCACCTGTATATTATTAATGCACTGTCCAAACTTTACAAAAATGCAACTGACATCAGATCACTCTGAGCAAACCTGCCAAATCTTAATAATTTACAGCAATACAGGAAAATATGTTTAAATTTAAGCTGTGTGGTTTTACAATCTTACATATAAATTCAAATTTAGAAAAGTACTGTTTTCTTACAGTAGAGACAGAGAAATGCTTGGAGATGATTACTGTGCCATTAGAGACATAAAAACCCTTTGCCAGTTGAGTTCTGGATTTTATCAGCTGATATGAAATGTCTTTAAATGTACACCAATGTTCAAAAGTTTGGGGTCAGTACTGTTTTTTAAATATGGTCCATTATGAATAATTGGCCTGTATTTTGTTAATGCAGAGTCCAAACTTTACAAAAAATGGTGCAAATGTACATCAGGACAGTCTGAGTAAAAGCGCCAAATCTCATTATTTTACAGTGATAGGGGGCGCTATAACGTAAAAACAAAATATTGTGAAGAAACATCTCATCGCTTGGCACATTCAAGCTAGTACTTGTTTTAAACATGGCCTATAATGACTGACCTGTATATTGTTAACGCAAAGTCCAAACTTAACAAAAAATGGTGCAAACTGACATCAGATTACTATGAGTAAACATGCCAAATCTCATTAATTTACAGCGATAGGGGGTGCTATAAGATAAAAATAATCGTGAAAAAAAGTTGAAGAAAAATATGTTTGAATATGAGCTCCTGCTGTTGTTTTACAATCTAACATATAAATTCAAATGTAGAAAAGTAAGATATTCTTACAGTAGAAAAAGGGAAAGGTTTGGAGATGTTTACTGTGTCTTTAGACATGAATACATTCATTTTTATTTTTTTTTAAATTACCCAGTTTTTTTAAGTGACCCAAAATGACTAACTGACCTGTATATTGCTAATACAGAGTCCAAACTTAGCAAAAAAAAATGGTGGAAATGTACATCAGGACAATCTGAGTAAACATGCCAAACCTCATTCATTTACAGTTATAGGGGGCGCTATAACGCAAAAAAATATATATTGTGCAGCTTGGATGAAGGAAAGTAAAAAATCAATAAGATCTTTTTTGTCCCCAAATATGACAATAATGATTATTATTGTTGGACTTTTATTTAATTTTGATGTCTTTTATATCACCGTTGATGCTATTTGAAGACGCTAAGTCATTCTTAAACACTGTAAACATGATTTCTCAGAGGTAAATAAAACAAAGATTACTGCAGTACGTTTTACAGGTTTAATTCAATGTTTTACTTCCTTTTTCTTTATAAATAATTATAGTGAAAATTGTTTCTACACCATTTTTGTCAGTGAACTTGTGCTACAGAGATTTTACTTCAGTTAAGTTTCTTTGTAAAGTGAAGTAAACTCACTGTAATACACAACCTCGAGTGCCTTTTATCACAATTTAAGCCACAAAACAATCTTACTTTAATGCAGCGAAACTTTGGATGTTTGTCTCTCTCTTGTGAAGTCAAGAGTGTGTTTAATTTGGTGCTTCATGTTTGTATGTTTCTCTGCACATATTTTCATTTCTTGTCTTTTTCCTGATGTCCAGGTGCATTTCCATCACTCCTGTGTACAAACGACTTCATTTCTCACTTGCTGACAGGCAGCTGGTGACACAGAGCTTGATGGGAAATTAAAATGAAATCATTTGAGTGGCAGAACGCAGCCACGCTGTCTGATGTCAAGGCCGAACCTCATTGTAATCATCTAATTGTCCCAATTATTGTCAGACAATACAGGATGATACTTACTGCTGAAGTAATTTATGCTAATTAAGCAATTATGCATGCAAATGCAATTGATCTGTTGCGTGACCAATGTTCAGGGTCTGCCAATTATGCTTTATGTTTTTCGTTTTCTCCTTTGTTGTTGTTAGATTATGAGAAGACACTACGAATAGATCTTATGCGTGGTGTTTGTTAACTCACGCATCATTACAAGTGCTCAAAATGCTCAGACATTTACCTGGTGGATGATAAAATGGCAGAAAATCTTCATAAAATAATACATAATAGTTTCCAAGACTTTTAAATACACTACAAGTGCACATTCAATACAATTTTGTTTTAAAAAACGATCTAAAGAAGTCAAACTAAATATTACATGAGCTTTTTGTGTGTCTGAATGTAGTTTACAACCTGATTTGTTTATAATTTTCTGGCTTAAACATTTATAAATGAAATAATTTGAATGTACACTACCGTTCAAAAGTTTGGGGTCAGTACATTTTTATTGTTTCTTTTTTTTTTTTTAAGAAATTAATACTTTTATTCACCAAGGATGTATTAAGTTAATAATTAAAGGTTTATTAAAAGTTAATAATAAATAATTTACATTGTTATAAAATATTTATATTTTGAATAAACACTGTACTTTTTAAACTTGTTATTCAAGAAAGAATCCTGAAAAAAAAAAAATCACAGGTTCCAAAAAATATTTGGCAGCACAACTGTTGATATCATCCAACATTGATCATTCTAATAATAAATCCGCATATTAGAATGATTTCTGAAGGATCATGTGACACTTAAGACTGGAGTAACAGCTGATAAAAATTCAGCATTTCATCACAGGAATAAATTCTATTTTAAAGTATGTTAAAATAAAAAACATTATTTTATATTGTAAAAACATTTTGCAATATTACTGTTTTTTTCTATATTTTTAATCAAATAAATGCAGCCTTGATGAGCATAAGAGACTTCTTTAAAGACTATTACAAGTCTTACTGACCCCAAACTTTTGAACGGTAGTGTATATCATAAAATGATGCCAGAACAGAGTTGCAGGATGTTTAAGTCGTGATGCGGATGTACAATTCTAAAGAAAAGTGAGTGTGTTTTATGATACTTCTGATGTTTTTATGGTGTTTTTGTCCGTTTGAAAGACACGATCCGTGTGAACTCGTAAGTCATAAGGCACGAGCAGCGTAACATCTCAAAATTTTCTGCTTTTGTGTTCCTCAGATGAATAAGCCGCATGTGGGTTTGAAGCCACACAAAGGTGAGTAAATGATGACGGCTTTTATAGGAAAATCTTTACATGCAAAAAAGCCAAAGCCACAGAAGCTGCAGCTCGCGGCGGGTCTGTCGATATCTGCCGAGAACGGAGCGATGTGATGAATGAAGACTCTTTCAGAGCTTTTATAGCCGCGGCTCCTTTCATTCTGACGTGTTTCTAAAAGAGCCAAACGCTCTCAATGAACTCAGTGCGTGTGTGTTTATTAACAGCTCTCGATCGGTATGATCTATGAGCAGAAACAGCAACATTAATCTTTTTAGTGAATGTTTTCTGTTCTCTTTCATCTTTGAAATCTGCAGTACTTTTAAGTCAGTGTTGTTTACATACGCTTGAATATTCAGATTCATGTAAAGCAGCGTGTGGGCGTTTCATAAACACTTCTGACAAAAACAAATCACTGAATTGATTTTTAACGGTTCATTGAAATGGACACAAAAAAACATCACAGAAATTAATGATTGCAGTGTCGATGTAGATTTGAACTAATTTGCATCAGGCTTATTATTAAAATTTAAAACAAAAATAATAATAAATAAATAAATTCATTAATTAAAATAAATTAAATGTAACTGAAATAAAATGTATAAAAAATATTGAATTATAGGCATAAACTTTTAGGTATTTCATAAACTAATAATAAAAATAAAATAATACAATTTTCTACTTTTTTACATTTTTTTACATTTTTTACAATTCTTTAGACATTAAAATAAAATTACAAAAATGTTAAAATTAAAGTGAAAATATAAAAATCTAATTCAAAATATTAATAAAAATAGTATAGTATATAAATGCTAACATAACGATACTGATTCATATCTGGTTATGATCATTTTTTAATCGAATTTTTGAAATAATTGAATTTTTTTTTTTTTAATATGTAATAAAAAATGTGTGATGGTATATATAGAAAGAGAGAGAGCCAGAGTAAAAAAAAAAAAAAAGAAAATCCAAAAAATATTTAGTCTTTTTAGCTTTTTTTGTTTCTATACTTCAAAAAATAAATTAATTAATTAAATTAAATTAAATTAAAATCTATCTATCTATCTATCATCTTTATATACACACAGACTTATTAAAAGCTAAAAAAAATGACAAAACACAACAAAATTACTACAATTTTAAAATTAAGGTGAAAATTAAAAAATGAAATCTAACTCAAAATATTAATAAATATTAATATTAACATTAATTTAAAAAAGGTAAAGTATATCAATGATAACAAAATAATACTAATCCACATCAGGTTATTATCATTTTTCAGTTGAATATTTTTAACTGAAAATTTCTAGTTTTTTTTTTTTTATATATGTAAATTTAAAATTTTAATTACATTTTTTTTTTAAATGTATGATGGTATTTAATGAGAGCGGGAGTAAAAAAAAATTCCAAAAGTTGTAAATAAAATTTAATTACAACTTTTTTTTCTTTTTAGTTTTTCTTCTTCCAATATATATATATATATATATATAATTTTTATATATATATATATATTACACACACACTTATGTATTAAGCAGATGCTTTTATCCAAAGAGCCCTTTTTTGTCAAATGGATTTGCTCCAATAACTTGCAGCACTTACTGTAAAGCAACCCACGAATGAACAGCATTTTTGAGATAATTCTGACGTGTTGAAGGACCACTAGAAATGTTACCCATTTATATGAATTATGGTTCGTAATGAGCCTTAGTTTCACCACAGACCAGCAGAGACTCGGAGAATCCGCCGTTAATTCAGATCAGATGCTCAATTTGAGCTTTTCTGTTTTCTCTGTGTATTTACAGCATGAGTTGCGTTCATATGTTTGTGTATTTGTTCCTCAGTGTTGATGCTTCATTGATTTAAACTCAAGCGATTTCAGTAAAACTGAGCCATCCAGTTTGTCAAAACACTTGCAGAGCAGAAATGAAATAAACAGTTTACTGAAGGACTTTTCACTGCGGTAAACAGTCATTTATCTCGACGTGAGCGGCATTTACTCGATCTCATGGTGCTTATAGCTTTGTGTGTGAGAAATAGACTGAAAGTAAAGTTCCCTGTTGCACATGTTGGACGTTTGTTGGACGTTTTAACGTTGAAACAACATTTAATGGTAAATGATTAATAAAATAGAAAAATATTAAATACATTTACATTAATTAAATGATTAAATCATTTACATAAATAAATACATATCATTTTAAAAAACTATATAAAAACATTTCAGTGTTATAATTGTTAACTGAATCTAAAATAAAATAAAAAATTGTATTAAAATAAAATTAAAATAAAATAAACATGAACTGAAATATTAAAAAAAAGAACATATTTTTCTTAAAAAATTTAACTTAATTAGTTAAAATAAACTAACAATTATTTCCCATAATTGCCAAAACCTTATTTCTCATGTTCTCGTAGAATTATAGACATATTTTAAAACAATTAAAATTTATAAATGACAAAAAAAACCCCATCAAAATTACAAAAATAACTACATTTATTTAAAAACTAACAATCAGTGATACAAAAATGATGCACATATATTAGTTTATTAAAAAAATTATATAAGATAGATTAATAAAATAGAAAAAATATTTATATAAAATAAATAAAATATATTAAATAGAAAATATTAAATTTACACTAATTAAATGATTAAATCATTTACATGAATAAATAAATTAAATATAATTTTAAAAAATATATAAAAAACATGTCAGTGTTGTAATTGCTAACTAAATCTAAAATAAAATTTAAAAAATCATATTAAAATAAAATGAAAATAAAATAAACATGAATTGAAATATTTTAAAAAAGAAAATATTTTTAAAAAAATGTAACTTAATTAGTTTAAATAAACAAAAAAAAATATATATTTTCCATAGTTGCCAAAACCTTGTTTCCCATTTTCTTGTAGAATTATACAAACATACTTTAAAACAATTAAAATTAATAAAAATGACAAAAAACAACAAACACAACAAAGAACGAAATTACAAAAATAGCTACATTTATTTAAAAAAGAATAATCAGTGATACAAAAATGACGCACGTATATTAGTTTATTTAAAAAAAATTATATAATAACATAGATTAATAAAATAGAAAAAATATTTATATTAAATAAATAGAATATATTAAATAGAAAAGATTAAATAAATGTACACTAATTAAATTATTAAATCATTTACATGAATAAATAAATTAAATATAATTTTAAAAAATATATAAAAAATATGTCAGTGTTATAATTAACTAAATCTAAAATAAAATGTATAAAATCATATTAAAATAAAATTAAAACAAAATAAACATGAACTATTTAAAAAAAAAAAAAAAAAAAAATTTAAAATATAACTTAATTAGTTAAAGTACACTAAAAATGATTTCCCATAGTTGCCAAAACATTATTTCTATAACAAATTTTAACAATTGCAATGTACACACACACTTAAATTTACTGCTACATTTTTACACTTTAAATTCACCAAACATAAAATAATCCTGATGATCAGCTAGTCAGACATTTATTATCCAATGTGGCTGATATTTAATCTATTATTTTCTTAATTAATATTAATACAATAATAATAAAATATTTTAATAATTTTATTCAGAATTTTATTATTTATATTTATTTATTTTTATTATATTTTTGTCTTATTATTTATTCACTTTTTGCTGACATTTTTATATATGCATATATGGGAAAGTGTGTATTTCTGATCTATCAGCTCATTTTTACCATCACTATTTATTTGTTATTATTTTAAAAGGTCCTATATATATATATAAAACATTTTAATAGTAAATATTTAATTTACATTCATGCATTTGGTAGATGATTTTATTCATTGCAATCGCATTTATATTATTAAATTCATACATCCCCTGTAAATCATGCATAATATTTACGAAAGCATTAGCTGTTTAAAATGGGTTCATCATGTCACACCGCAGGAACATCAAGACCCCAAAACTCATCTGTCAGACCCGAGTGCTGCAGATCCTCCAGGGCTTTTCACTTCGGATCTTTCCGTGTCGGTCTGAAGCGGAATCGGGGTGACGGAGCGTTTCGGATGTGTCCTTACCGACACGGATCACGAGAGACGGCCCGGCAGGATCTCCTCACGGTAATTCCGTTCACCATTACAGTTATTACTCTCTTAACAGCTCACAAAAGACAGCGTCTCACTCGAGCGCTACTGGACTGAGCCCTCCGTAATAAAACCCATTTACAGAGACTGGAGTTCACGGAGCGCGCGTAATTGAAATTGTTTCAGGCTGATAAAAACCGGTGGAGGCGCGTGAGAGAAAGACGAGCTCATCATGACAGCACTGCTCGTCCATCAGACTAGTGCTCTTTATAACCAACCCACGTTTACACTCACTGTATAGAGAGAAACAAACTCCATTCATTTTCTCCATAAGAAAATCGATTTTTAACAATAATTGACAAATCTTTGAACACACCGCTCCTGTGAGCTCCGATGTTGTTAATCAATTGTATTTGTTTTTTACTGAAGCCATCAGTTTATGTTAATTCAGCTTATTTTTAAAATAATTGTGTTTAATAGCAGAATTCGTGGTGAAAAACTACATTACCCATGATGCTGTACAGAAAATTCCACCAATCAGAGAAACGCAGCGAGTATAGTGCACCAAGCGCATTGATCTGAAGCCCTGTGCGGGACTATTTTCTTAAATGATTCGCGAACCCTCTCCGAATCCCGATCTGAATCAAATGATTTGCGATACACAAAGTTTTGATCAAACGATTTGCGAACCAGCTCCGAAGTCCTGATATGAATCAAATGATTCGTGATTCGCGCTCCGAAGCTCCAATCTGAATCAAATGATTGGCGATAATAAAGCTTCAACAAAATGACGGTAACCAGCTCCGGGTCCTGATATGAATCAAATGATTCGCGGATTCATTCAAGCTCCAATTGAATCAAATGATTTGCGATACACAAAGTTTTGATCAAACGATTTGCTAACCAGTTCGTCCTGATATGAATCAAATGATTCGCGGATTCAAGGCCCAAGCTCCAATCTGAATCAAATGATTGGCGATACACAAAGTTTCGAACAAATGATTCGCGAACCCACTCCGAAGTCCCGAAATGAAACAAATGATTCACCCTCTGAAGTTTCAGTATGAATCAGATGATTCGCAATTCACGCTCTGGAGCTCCGATCTGAATCAAATGATTTGCAATACCCAAAGTATTGATCAAATGATTCGCGAAACCGCTCCGAGGTCCCGATATTAAACAAATCATTTACGATTCGCGCTCCGAAGTTCCGATATGAATCAAATGATTTTCAATACACAAAGTTCTGATCAAATTATTTACGATACACAAAGTTTCGATCAAATGGTTCAACCCGTTCAACGTCTGATCTGAATCAAAGATTCTCGATCCTGCTTCAAGTTCCGATCTGAATCAAATGATTTATGATACACAAAGTTTTGATCAAATGATTTGCAACCAGCTCAAGTCCTGATATGAATCAAATGATTCGGATTCGTCCGTTCCGATATATGAATCAAATGATTTGTTATTCGTGATTCTGAAGCTCCTATCTGAATCAAATGATTGGCGATACACAAAGTTTCGAACAAATGATTCGCGAACCCACTCCGAAGTCCCGAAATGAAACAAATGATTCACCCTCTGAAGTTTCAGTATGAATTAGATGATTCGCAATTCACGCTCTGGAGCTCCGATCTGAATCAAATGATTTGCAATACCCAAAGTATTGATCAAATGATTCGCGAAACCGCTCCGAGGTCCCGATATTAAACAAATCATTCACGATTCGCGCTCTGAAGTTCCGATCTGAATCAAATGATTTTCAATACACAAAGTTCTGATCAAATTATTTACGATACACAAAGTTTCGATCAAATGGTTCGCGAACCCGTTCCGAACGTCTGATCTGAATCAAAAGATTTGCGATACACAAAGTTTTGATCGAATGATTCACGAACCCGCTCCGAGGTACTGATATGAAACAAATGATTCACCATTCGCGCTCCGAAGTTCCGATATGAATTAAATTATTTGTTATTTGCATTCCGAAGCTCAGATCTGAATCAAATGATTCGCGACACACAAAGTTTGGAACAAATGATTTGCGAACACACTCTGAAGTTCCGATCTGAATCAAATAATTGTCGATACACAAAGTTCAGATCAAATGATTTGCGAAGCTGCTCCTAAGTCCTGATATGAATCAAATGATTCGTTATTTGCTTTCCGAAGCTCTGATCTATCTAAAGTTCCGTTAAAATGATTCGCAAACCTGCTCTGAAGTGCCATTATGAATCAAATGATTCACAATTTGCGCTCCAAAATTCCAATCTGAATCAAATGATTTTCGATACATGAAGTTCCGATCAAATGATTCATGAGCCCCCTCCGAAATTCTGATCTGAATCAAAAGATTCTTGAACCTGCTCTGAAGTTCCAATATGAATCACAAGACTTGTTATTCGCGCTCTGAAGTTCCAATGAGTCAAAAGATTCACAGACCCGCTCTGAAGTTAGAATGTAAATCAAATGATTCGCGATTCACTCTCCGAAGTTCCAATGTGAATCAAATTATTTTCAATACGCAAAGTTCCGTTTAAATGATTCGCAAACCCCCGCCGAAGTGCCATTCTGAATCAAATGATTCGCAATTTGTGCTCCAAAGTCCTGATCGGAATCAAATGATTTACGATACGTCATTTGAAGTCGCAATCTGAATCAAATGATTCGCAATATGTGATCCAATTGGAGCACTTCGAAACAGTAAATCATTTTGCGACTCAGTGGTTTAACTGATTCAAATTTCACAGCTCAGTTTCATCCATCACTTCGCTTTTTAAAATCATTCCAAATGATGCCAGAATTCGAAAATTCCTTATTTGATCTTGTTTTTGCCAGTGAATCGCTTGAACTAAATGATCAAAGTCACGAGTTTGAATCACTTGCTGACAGTTCAATAGGAGATCAGTTGATAAAGTGAACGAGGGTAAACCTTATCATGTATTTAATTATTGCTAAGGACAATTTAGTAGTCGCTGGATATTGGTATGGAAATTCGCACTGATTTCCAGGCCAGTACAAAACTACATTTTGGCCCAAAAATTTGAGTGTGAAATGCTAGCAGGTTGAGCTGAGGCGTGCTGTCGGTGGATAAGAGGAAAGTGTCTGTCTCTCTGTCTGTTATCAGATATCTCGGCTCTGTCGAGCTTCCAGAAAACATGCTGTCAGTTTCACCAGTCGAGAAACTCAATCACAGCCGATAACAGACTCAACTGAGTGTGTGTTGGTGTGTGTGTGTGTGTTTGTACTCACACTCCTCCTCTTTGGGGTCGAGTTGAGTGACGCTGATTGACAGGCGGTCGACTCTCTCCTGAAGCGAATTCACTCGAAAGGAGAAGGAATGAGCTTCGTTAAAGAGCTCGCCGAACAAATCCTCCGCATATTTACCTGAACGCACACAAAACCCAAATCAAACGAAGAATACATGATTTTCATCATAATTAACCTCATTTTTGTAATAAAATGAGTATGTTTTGTTGTTATTAGAAATATGTTTGTGAGTAAGCGATCTGAACTCACTCAGGCTGCTCAGTTGTCGTATGACGTTGGCCAGTGAGATGTTGGTGACACACTCCAACTCGTTCTTGATGCTGTGCGGCAGAGCCGTGTGACACAGGTGACGAGGCTCGATACTGCGCTTGACCAGCGGCATCCTGATGCGCTCGCTCGCTCACCACACCTGAGAGAGAGAGAGAGACAGACAGACAGACAGACAGACAGACAGACAGAGAGAGAGAGAGAGAGAGAGAGAGAGAGAGAGAGAGAGAGAGAGAGACAGAGAGACAGAGAGACAGAGAGACAGAGAGAGACAGAGAGACAGAGAGACAGAGAGAGAGAGAGAGAGAGAGAGAGAGACAGAGACAGAGACAGAGACAGAGACAGAGACAGAGACAGAGACAGCTGTGAGAATCAGTGAGTCGTGTGGAGAATCACAGCTGTTGGACACGCTCGGGCACAAATAATCACATTAAGACCGGAAGATTCCACGAATCAGTTTGGAACAATTTTACACTGAGCCATCATAGAAACAGCCAACAGTCACAGACTGTTCAATATTATCTGTTGAAATAAATAAATTACAATTAAAATAAAAATGAAAAAAAAAGAAAAAAATTTTTTTTTTCATTTGTATTTATTTTGTAGATAGTTATAAATGCTGTAACTTAACCCTCACACTAAAAGAATTTTTTTTCAAATCTGTATTTACATTATTTTTATATACAATTTTAAGTTTAAAGTTTACATTTAAAGTTAAGTAGATACACATAACATATTTTATACTACCTCATAGATGAATATATATATATATATATATATATAAAAGATATAATTAAAAAATAGAAATGTTGCATTTGCAAATAATTGAAATTAAATATGTACTAAAATGAATAAAATAAACTAAAAATAAAAAAACTAAAAATATTCTATTAAAAAAATAGTTATAAAAATAGTTGTTATAAAAATAACAAAACTAAAGCTAAAGAGAAATTTAAAAAAACTAAAACTTAAACCAAAATTAAAAAATATATATAGTAATATTTTAACTGTAAACATTTAATTATTATTTATATTTATTTATTTTTCAATTTAATTATTACTTATTATATATATTAAGTATTATATATGTATATATATATAAGTAATTGATTATAAGTTCTTTAAAACTGAATATTGAATTATATATATATAATTTTTCAGTGTCTAAGAACTTAAAATCATATTTCTAAAATGAAAATAATTACACTTGATAGCTTGAAATCAATTAAATTTTTTTTACAATTAAAATAATTACTATATATTTTATGTATTTTAGAATTTTAGATTTTTAATATGATTTTATGTATATATACACTACCGTTCAAAAGTTTGGGGTCAGTACATTTTTATTGTATTCTTATTTTTTAAGAAATGAATACTTTTATTCACCAAGGATGTATTAAGTTAATAATTAAAAGTTTATTAAAAGTTAATAATAAATAATTTACATTGTTATGAAATATTTATATTTTGAATAAACACTGTACTTTTTAAACTTGTTATTCATGAAAGAATCCTGAAAAATTAGCTTAAAATCAATTAAAATGTAAAAGAAATAATAATAATTAAATACATTTTTTACAGTTTAAATAATTACTATATATTTTATGTATTTTAGAATTTTAGATTTTTAAATAAATATAAATATATAAATATATAATATTTATATAAATATAATTTGTTTCCATTTTAAAGAACTTATAATTAATTATACTTTAAAATATATAATTAATAATAATTCGATTTTTAAAATATTTTATCTATCCATCTGTCTGTCTATCTATCTATATATAAGAAATTATAATCAATCATAAGTTTAAATAACTAATAACACTAATTGAATAAATTGTTTATTTTTAATTAAAATATTACTATACATACAAATAAATATAATACTTTTAAAATTTTTGATAACTTAAAATAAATAAATAATAATTGAATACATTTACAATTAAAATTATTCAATATTTTTCAGATAAATATAAATTTATTAATTTACATAACATAAATTTACATTTTTATATTTTTACTGTTTTTTCCTTTTAGAAAAAAATGGCCATATTGAATGAAACATCAATATAGGCTGAATCTGCCCATCCCAATTCTCTTATATCATAATATTTTAACATTTTTATTTATTATGGATACAAAATAATGATCTAAATGTATTTAGACACATTCCTTATATTAGGATACAACACAGTTGCAAAAATATAGAAATGACATGTAATCAAGCAGCTCGAGTCAGATTCAGTTTGACTCGTGCTGTGGACGATCAGCATTTTGTGAAAATGAAGCAGCTCACTGAGACTTTGCTGAAAGAGATTAGAAATCAACTCGATTTTTCAGAGTTTCTGTTGTGGTGTACTGATGGAAAGTGTGCGTGAAGGAGCTCGTTTGTCTTGTTTAATGAGCTTAATTGTCGCAGTTAATGCGCTTCTCCTGATCAATTCTGGCAGGTCTGATGAAGGATCGTCACGCCGCGACTCGTCAGCCGGTAAATCAGAGCGTGAGCGTTTGTGTTCTTCACATCCTTCATCGCGCCCGATCGGCTGCTTCCGAACACTTGATGAACAGCAGACTAGTGGACGTTCAGTCTGTACTGTACTGTCATTGCATACTGCATACTATTTCACATGCTTAGAACAAAAACAAAAAAACCATAAAAAATCAGCATCTTTCTCCTTTCATAATGCACATTATGCCACTTCCATCTTGACCCCTGATGACCCCGTGTGCTCAGTGACCTTTCCATCACCTCACTGTTGCCATGGCAGCGGCGTTTAACCCCCGTGTGTGGGACAGACGCGCCTCTCGTTTATCATTACAGATGAGCTTCAGCTCAAGGCCTGAGCGCTTTCAATTAGTTAAACTCCAAACGGACAGAAGCAGAGAGAGCGACGCGCTCACAGAAACACACAGACACGGTAGAAGAAATAAATAAATAAATAAACTTATACTACAGCAGAATAAATGATACACTTAACATTCATGATCTAAAACGTACATTTCTGATAACGATAAATATTATAAATGAATACAAAAATATAATTTATTTTGAAAAATAAATATTTGTGATAATTTATATATTTTATTTATTTTTATATTTTCAGATTTTATTTTAATTTTAGCTCACGTTGTAGCATTTTGTTTAGTTTTTAATTCCGTTTAGTTTTAATAGTTTAAACGTTTTCTGTTTCTATTTAGCTTGTTTTGTTATTTTTATTAGGTTTTTGTATATTTGGGTATTTTATTAATTAATTAATTTTTATTTTTAGTTTATTTTATTAATTAATTTATTTTTAGCTGTTTTAGTATTTTTCTTTTGTTTTCTATTTCTAGTTAGCTTTAGTTTTCTTATTTTTATTCGTTTTTAAATATAATGTTTAGTTTTTTATATAAATTACTTTATTTTTGATTTTATTTTTAGTTTATTTTATTAATTTAGTTATTTTTATTAGTTTTTAATATATTTTTTGTTTATTGTAGTAATTCATTTATTTTAATTTATTAATTTATTTTTTGAGTTTTGTTATTTTTCATAGTTTATAATTAGTTTTTTAATTAATTACTTTATGTTTATTTTATTAATTAATTTACTTTTAATTTTAGTATTTTCGTTTAGTTTTCTGTTTCTACTTAGCTTTAGTTTTGATATTTTTTTAGTAGTTTTTTACATATAATTTTTGTTTAATTTATTAATTAATTTATTTTTAGTTTATTTTATTAATTAATTTATTTTTCTTGGTTTCTATTTCTATTTAGCTTTAGTTTTGTTATCTTTATTAGTTTTTAAATATAATTTGTAGTGTATTTTTATTAATTTGTTTTTAGTTTTTTTATTTATTTACTTTTAGTTTCAGTATTTTTTTAGGTTATATTTCTATTTAGCTTTAGTCTTGTTCTTTTTATTCATTTTTTTAATCTAATTGTTTTATTGTATTAATTAATTTATTTTAATGTATTAATTTAGTTTTAGTATTTTTGTTTAGTTTTTTGATGTTGTTATATATATAATTTTTTAGTTTTAGTTTTAGTATTTTTTGTTATTGTTAATAGTTTTTTAATTAGTTTTGTTCTTTTTATTAGTTTTTTTAATATATATTTTTAGTTTATTTTAGTAATTTATTTCTATTTTTATTGTATTTTATTAATTAATTTATTTTTAGTTTTAGTTTTCTATTTCTATTTAGCTTAAATGTTTTTATATTTATTAGTTTATTTAAATTAGATGCTAAAGCAACATTTCTATTTTTTATTTAATATTTGTATTTTTTTTCATCATTATTTCAATGAATGAGAATTATTTTTAAAGTTCTGGTTGATAATACGAATGCTGCACTCACAGCATGTTAATGATGTTGGCAAATAAAAAAAGAGAAGAGTTTTTGCAGAATTACAGCAAATTATTTCTCATATTAAAATGATTTAATAAAAGATCATATAATCTTCTATAGAACGGCACAGCCTGATGACTCATCCACAATAAGAGCAGAGTCATGAATTACACGCTGACGTCAGATTGACTGTAATGAAATAACGCGACGAGCTGCTGATGGCTATTTGATATGCAGAAAGCAATTAGCCGCGCGCCCTGAGGAAATGAACGAGACGCTCTCGTCCCACGAGTCCCTTTACAATCGCCCATCACCACGGCAACCTCGCGCTGGGATGGCGGTCATTGTCCTTCCCTCGGTGCGACGCCGCTGTCGCTGCCAATATTCACACATCCCAGAATCCTCCGGGGCCGCACGCGCTCACGGGTGTCCCAGCATCCTCTGCTCTCATCCTGCTCACAGTCTCACACGCTGAGGTCGCGTAAGACACATTTTTGTCTCTGCAGACATTTTGTTTTTTAATAATATCTCATCAAATTTTATGTTTTAAAATGTTTCAGTAAGAAACGTACAGTAGTTTCGGATTTTTTAATGTTTAAATAAGTCTTTTCTGCTCAACAGGGCTGGATTAATTTGATTAAAAATACAGTAAAATTGTGAAATATTATTATTACTTAAAATAACTGTTTTTTGTGTGAATCTGTGTTAAACTATAATTTATTCCTGTGATCAAAGCTGAATTTTCAGGATCATTACTCCAGTCTTCTGTGACCAAAAGTACAATATTCGAATTGTTTATTATATTAATATATATTGTATATTTAAGAATATTAATGTTATCATATTTAAAATATTTTTATTTATTCCGTTTTATTTTAATGTTTAAGAAATTATAATTAATTATAATATAAAATAAATAAATAATTAAATCAATTATATTTCTAAAATCAAAATAATTAATATATACAATATTTTTACATTTTGAAATAAATAATAATAATTTTCACAATTAAAATAATTACTATATGTATTTTTATATATTCGATTTTGAATATAATTTTTAATCATTGTAATTTTTAATTCATATAAATGTATGTAGTTTTTGTCATACTTTTTTTTTCCAATTTTTATGAACTTATAATAAATTATAATTTAACATGATTAATAATTAATATTAAATTAAAATTAAATTAATTATTAATATTAATTAAAGAAATTATATTTCTTAAATTATTATAAATAATTAAAATAAATAAACTAAATAATTAATAAATAATTAAATAAATTATATTTCTAAAATCAAAATAATGAATATATATAATATTTTTACATTTTGAAATAAATAATAATAAATTTCACAACTAAAATAATTACTATATATATTTTTATATATTCGATTTTGAATAAAAATTTTAATAATTGTAATTTTTAGTTCATATAAATGTATATAGTTTTAGAATTTAAAACAGCCGTTTTCTGTGTGAATATCTATTCAACTGTAATTTTCTTTCTGTGATCAAAGCTGAATTTTCAATATCATTACTCACATGTGTCACATGATCTTTCAGAAATCAAACGGTCATACATTTTATTTGTCAGGATTCACAGATGAATAGAAAGTTCAAAAGAACAGCATTTTTTTAAAATAAAAACTTTTTTTAACATTATAAATGCTTTTAACGTCACTTTTGATCAGTTTAATGCAGCCTTGATGAATAAAATTGCTGTTTATTACTTTAAATATGAAATCATCAATCTTTAGCAGTCTGATAAACTCAAGAAAGAGATAAAAGTTGAAGGTTTTCAGAACAGTTTCGTTTTTACCTGTTGTTTTCCTTCAACTTTGGCCTGTCTAAATCTTTTCAAGTTACTACAGAAAGCTGCAAACGCCGTAGTATCACGTATGACAGATTTGATTTACACTGACCTGCACTAAAACTGACCCTGAACAAACACTCCACCGCATTTGCATAAAGACAGAGACCAATCACAGAGAGCGGAACGCTCCTGCAGCGGCCAATCGCAGCGCAGCCAGCTCAGCCTCAGCCAATGAGAGCGCAGGACGGCTGTAGACGCGAGCGGCCCGACAGCTGGTTTCCATTAGAGTCTCCTGAAGTTCTCATATGGGAAACAAAAGAGCCGGGAGAGAGACAGAGATGTCGGCAAGACTCTTACGTAACACACACATAATCGCTCGTGAATCCGTGGCTCAGTGTGTCGTTGTGTGTGGATAACAAGCGGCTTCATCTCTGTGCTGTTGTGTTTTTGTTATAGCATGGTCGTTATTACACATGCCATGCGTGTTTTCTTTGACCTGCTGCATTGTATGTGCAAATTCCAAAGGAATCCACGAATTTATCAAATATACTCATTATCAAGTCACTTTGGATAAAAGCGTCGGCCAAGTGCATGAGTGTAAATGGCACGCTCTATCCCACAATGCAATGCATTCAAATTGATCTTCATCAAGCGTGAAAGATAAAGCTGGCAAAATGTAAACCACACATTTTAATATCTCCTTTTTGAATCATTATTTGATCAAATTTATTTCTGAGATAAATAAATATGTATGCAAAGTGTTACAAAAAATATACAAAAATACATACAAGATTAGCATATTGTGTGTGTGTGTATTGTTATATATTTTATTATATATATATATAATTAAAAAATATATTATTTATATTATTCATATATATATATATATATATATATATATTAGATTACATCATATTTTAATATGTAGAAAAAATTGATAAATTGCAATGTATATGTTAAATCAAAAATTTCAAATATTTATAAATATTTAGGTTACATGAAAAACATTGTCATGTGTATCAACAAAATCTGCATTTATTTTACAAATTTATATTTGAGATATAAATAAATATACAATATAGTGTGACCAAAATATATATTAATTATTAATATTACATTAATGTATATTGTATATTTAATACTGTTCTTATTTTATAATGTATATTTTCCAAATAAAGGAAATATTTATATTTATTTAATAAAACATTTAAATATATTAATAATAATATATATATATATATATATATATATATATTTTTTTTTTCAATTTAATAATATGGCATTAATTCAGTTGGGACTGTTTCTCACACATTTTGTATTCACTTCATTATTTAATTATTTTTTTATTTATTTTTATTAAATACCAATTTATTGTACCACTTATTTTATGCATAGGACACATTTTTTATTCTTGATTTTAATTACATTTAATTTTCAATTTAATTGAACTTAATTTGATTTCAATTTTTTATTTAATTTTTAATATTATATATATATATATATATATATATATATATATATATAATTCATAATATAATATTTGTCAATTATCAGTATTTAACAAATGATAACATTGTTTTTTAAAAAATATTTTTTGTTAATTTTTAGAAAATTGTGTAAAATAATATTTATTACGAAATATATTAAATTCTCATTTTCAAAGAAGTTAAATCTAAAACTGTAAATATTTCTAAATATTTTTAGGATACATGAAAAACATAGCAACAAAAATTTGTACATTTATTTTATACATTTATATCTGAGACAACTAAATATACAATGTAGTGTGACCAAAAGTATGCAGGACAGCATCAGCCAAATAAAGAAAAATATTTATATTTATTTAATAAAACATTTAAATATATTTAAAATAAAATATATATTTTCTATTTAATAACATTTTTTATTCATTTAATTATTTTTTTAAATTCATTATTTAATTAATTTAATTATTTCTCTTAAGCAAAGACCTATTTTTAGTGTTGATTTGTGGTATCTGAGTGTGTGTATATAAACAAGCAACTGTAAACAATCATACTGAAGTTAAAGCAGGAGAATGCAGTGCTTTCATAGCTCTGATCATTCATCACTGAGGTTTTCAGCGAGTCTCCGAGAGCGTTTCGAATGCCGCAGAGCGAGTCTGACGCTGTATCTGATGATCAGCGCATGAATAAAACCTCCTGGAGTGCCTGAGCAGATCCAGGATCAGCCTGCTCTGTATAATTGAATGGGAGTAAATGGCCGTGCTCGTGTCCGCTGCGACCTTCACCGCTGATGTGTCAACCTGCATGAATAAATAAGACGCCTGAGCTGAGGCTGATATCCCAGAGTGCTTTGCTCTTATCTGCCTCTATGGCCGACTCTGGACACACACACACACACACACAGCTCAAACACGCTCCACATACAGCACAAATGAAGCACCAGTAGCGACGTGAGCTGCGAACGAGACTCTGGTGTGTCTGGTGTTTCTGATGTGAAGCTCATTGATCCAGCTGTCTAAATTAGAGCTGCATGATTAGAATTAGTTCTGACATCCACGGGAACGAGTGTAACGCCGATCTGGCTGGGAAAATCAGCCTGGCAAATCATTCAGAGAAACTGATTAGCATCGCTCTAGTCAACAGTGATGTTAAATACGACAACACTGATGAATCCTCAGGAGAAATCACAGCCATTCAGACCCAAATCTGCTGCTTCTCTAATCAATCTGAGCAGTAAAGGCTGAAACACACTGAGTCTTAATGAGAACAGAATATTGACAAATCATTTAATCAATGACCTCAATATCTCTCAATCGCTTCAAACACATGGTGCCTTTAAACACTGTACAATATACACTACCGTTCAAAAGTTTGGGGTCAGTAAGACTTGTAATAGTCTTTAAAGAAGTCTCTTATGCTCATCAAGGCTGCATTTATTTGATTAAAAATATAGAAAAAAAACAGTAATATTGCAAAATGTTTTTACAATATAAAATAATGTTTTTTATTTTAACATACTTTAAAATAGAATTTATTCCTGTGATGAAAAGCTGAATTTTTATCAGCTGTTACTCCAGTCTTAAGTGTCACATGATCCTTCAGAAATCATTCTAATATGCGGATTTATTATTAGAATGATCAGTGTTGGATAATATCAACAGCCTAATATTTTTTGGAACCTGTGATTTTTTTTTTTCAGGATTCTTTCATGAATAACAAGTTTAAAAAGTACAGTGTTTATTCAAAATATAAATATTTTATAATAATGTAAATTATTTATTATTAACTTTTAATAAACTTTTAATTATTAACTTAATACATCCTTGGTGAATAAAAGTATTAATTCCTTAAAAAAAAAAAAAGAAAAGAAACAATAAAAATGTACTGACCCCAAACTTTTGAACGGTAGTGTATATATATATATATATATATATATATGCACACACACACATATGCATATATACATATATATTCTAAAATAATTCTCAAATATAAATATATATTAAATATATAATATATATATATCTTTTATAATACATAATAAAAGTTTAATATCAAATAGGATATAAAATATTAAGTGAAATGTGCAAATAAATATAAAAATATAAAACAATATATAATATAAAAATGTATAATAAAAGTTAAATATCATATAAAACACTGTTATAAAAAATATAATCTAAAAGTATACACTTTTCTTAATTATGTATATAGAATAAATGTGTGTGTGTGTGTGTGTATAATATATATGAATGTCTTATATATAATAAAAGCTTAATATCAACAAGATATAAAATATAAAGTGAAATATACAATAAATATAAACAAAAGGATATATGATATACAATATAATATAAAATATAGTGTTATATATTAAAAATATATAATCTAAAAGTATACGCTTTTTATAATTATGTATATAAATTCAATAATTGTAGTGAATTTTAAGAAAATATTATGTGAAATAAATTGTTAAATTCAGTAATTAATCTCTTGTAGCATTGTTCAATATGCATTTTTATTTTTATATTTATTATTGTGATATATAGTGATAAATATATATAGGCTGAATTTCATATAATAGGCTGATTTGTTTTAAATTATTTTTGCTACTTTTAGGAAAATACTGTGTGAAATAACTCAGTAATTTTATGTTATTATTTTATGTATATATTATTAACTATACATTTAATAGTAATTAGATACATAATCATTTTAAAATCTATCAGAAATATTTTTTTTTGTTTTAAAGCAATACTAGTCTTGAATGAAATTTGAATTTTGAATAATGTTTAATTTTTAGAATATTGTGTAAAATAACTTGTTAAATTCAGTAATATATATAATACATTTATTAAGAAATATATTAAATCCACACTTTCAAATTGCTTTTGTAATTTAAATTTATATAAAAATCATATTGACATATTGACGGCCCAGTTACTAGATTGGTGATTTTTATGCAATAATGAATTACTAAGTAAATTTTTTTAGAACTATTAAATATGTGTACGTTTTGCAACCAAAAACACGCATTCAAACTGCTGCGTGACACAATCACAGCCAATCAGAATGTAACATACGGAATTTTGGACCAATGATCGTAATGAGATTCCTTGGTGGGCGGAGCTACACCAAGTGATTGACCAAAAACGTCCTGTCGCTCATCGCGGCTGATTGTTTTTAGAATAAAAGTCTCAGAATAACATAAAAGAGATGGTTTTAATCGCTTTAAAACGTTGTGAAATGTAAAAGTCAAGGTAATAAAACACCTTTCGGAGAAAGCAAGAATCTGGCGACTGCACTCGAGTGTTTTTTACACTGCAGTGTCGCCTGGTTCCCCTGTCAGGATAAATATAGAGCAGCGCACAGAAGCCTGTCAGTGGATGTGCTGTTTCATCTACTCATCTCCAGGGTCCCGCACTGGAAACATATGGAGAGGTGCTTAACTTTTCTTCCGTGAGCTCAACTACCGCGCGCCAGCGCAAAGAAGCGCGTGCACGAGCGCCGAACTCTTCAGACTCAGCGGCGCAACGTCACTCACGCGCGCGTCGTTTCTGTGTACAGCGTGAATCAGAAGTTTGCTGAAACGACATCTTGGATCCATCTGGTTAACTTTCACCAAATGATTTTGCCGTTCTTGTCTCACATACTGCTGTTTTCTCTCTTCACAGTCTGTCGCGCCTCACTGAAGCGCGTTCCGGAGGCGCTCGTGCACGAACACGTACTCAGATGCCACGCAAATGATGGACAGACGCCAACGCTCATCTCATGACATGGACGAGCTGCAGGTACATGTGATTCTAGTGACACATATGCGGAATATCTCTCATATTAATACCGAATTTCACACTGAGGAAACGTTTACAACGGGAAAATATGTTCCTTAAAATGGTAAAATACACTTTTATAGTTGGTAAGAAGTGTTTACGACTGGTAAATAAATTATGCTGCATTAAAAAGTTTACATTTGTGACCCTGGACCACAAAACCAGTCGTAAGTAGCACGGGTATATTTGTAGCAATAGCCAAACGTATATTGTATGGGTCAAAATGATGGATTTTTATGCCAAAAACCATTAGGATATTAAGTAAAGATCATGTTCTATGAAGATCCGTAAATATATCAGAACTTAATTTTTGATTAGTAAGAACTAAGAACTTCATTTGGGCAACTGTAAGGGTGATTTTCTCAATATTTTGTTTTTTTATGTGTGAAATAAGTTGTTCAATTCAGCAATTCATCTCATGTAGCATTATTAATAATACATTTTTATTATATACCAATGTATTATACAGTATACAAGTTATTTTATGCATATGTTCAGTTTTATTTTCAGTTTAAATTTTAATTAAATTATAAATATATATATATATATATATATATATATACATACACACACACTTCCCAGAAAAAAAAGTAATTAAATTTACATATACATTTTATATATTAACTATACATATAGTTGAAACAATTGATAAATATGATATATATAGTGATAAATATAATTTTTTCAATTATCAGTATTTAACAAATGATACGCTGATTTAAAAAAAAAATGTTCATTTTTAGAACATATTCTGTAAAAAAATTACATGTTAAATTCAGTAATTTATGTATGTCTCATTTAGCTTTATTAAATATACATTTCTATTACATAGATATATAATTATTTTATAATTATCAAAAAATATTTTGGAAATTGTTAAACAATCCTATTTTTTTTTAAATTGGAATAAAATTTGAATATTTTCACATGTAAACCCCGGAACACAAAACCAGTCATAAGGGTAAATTTTATTTTATTTTTTTTTTTTTTATATGAATGTTGAAATGCTGAAGTATTGAACGAATGATAGACCATTATTTTCAATAATCTTAGTAAATTTTAATAAAATACTGTGTGAAATAAGTTGTTCAATTCAGCAATTTATCTAGCATTAATAAATATAACATTTTATTATATAACAATTTATTATCCAGTATACCAGTTATTTTATGCATGTTTAACTTTTTATTTTTAGTTCAAATTGTAATGAAATCGAAAAAAACTTACATATATATATATATATATATATATATATATATTTATAAAACTAAAATGTTATATATTAACTTTACATATAGTTGAAATAACTGAAAAATATTAGATATGTAATATATATATATATATATATTGATAATTAAAATTTTTTCAATTATCAGTATTTAACAAATGATACGCTGATTTTTTTTTTTTTTTGAAAAGTTCATTTTTAGAACATATTCTGTAAAAAAAATTACGTTAAATTCAGTAATGTATGTCTCATTTAGCTTTATTAAATATACATTTCTATTATTTAGATATATAATTATTTTAGAATTATCAAAAAATATTTTTAATATTTTTAAACAATCCTAGTCTTTCAAATTGGAATGAAATTTGAATATATTTTAACATATGTGACCCAGGACCACAAAACCAGTCATAATGGTCAATTTTTTAAAATTGAGATTTATACATCATCTGAATAAGCTGAATAAATAGAATAAATTTCCATTGATGTATGGTTTGTTATGATAGGACAATATTCGGCCGAGATACAACTATTTGAAAATCTGTAATCTGAGGGTGCAAAAAAAAATCAAAATATTGAGAAAATCACCTTTAAAGTTGTCCAAATGATGTTCTTAGCAATGCATATTACTAATCAAAAATTAAGTTTTGATATATTTATGGTAGAACATTTACAAAATATCTTCATGAAACATGATCTTTACTGAATATCCTAATGATTTTTGCCATAAAAGAAAAATCGATCATTCGACCATACAATGTATTTTTGGCTATTGCCAGTTATCTTTTTGTGAGTGATTCATCAATACATGATTCATTGTTTTAAAGTCGAAATATAAAAATTTCTCCCATTTTTCTCTTGTCAAGAATCCTTTTCATACTTGTATATCACAGCACAATAGAAAAGATCTGTCATTTCCTCCATTTAATCATTTTTCAGATTTTTCTGCTCTCTGCCTAATAAGTCCAGATTTCTTCTGGGTCAAATAGATGTGAAGGACAGAGAGTAGATGAACAAACCGGACAGCAGAAATCAAAGCCATCAATAATAGATGTGAGTCGTAGAGCTGAACAATGGCACTCGGAGGAAACGCTCACGGCTGTTTGGCTGAGAAGAAACTTCATTACGCTGAATCTGCTGACGCCGCACTTCGGAGAGTTGAGGCTCGCTGAAAAATGAATGAGAGAAAGCGCAACACGGCGGCCGCGGGTTCAGCTCGCTTTACTTTAAACGTTTGAGATTCAAAGTATCTCCAGCAGCGGCGTCTTTTAGCGACGTAAACGTCTCCGACAGCGAAAGAGACTCGACTCGCCCTCAATCACACACATCTAACGCTCGACATCAGACACGCTCATGTTACCCGTCAGGCTCAAAGAATTCTGGGAAGTGTGCGTCGGTCTGTTTGATGTCTGAGCGCACGTCTGTTCTCGCTTAAACAGCTTTTAAAGAATCGGGACATAAAAATGTGTTTATAGAACAGCATTGATAAATATTTTAAACTGTCTGTTTTAATGAGATTTGCTCTACTGTTATATTGGTGCAGAGAAATAATCATTTCTTGTTTAACTTTAGCGAAAAATGGTGTGGAAAACACATGCCTTGATTAGTTTAGCTAGAGTTTGATGTATTTTAATTGCAGATGTTGATTTAATTTATTCAGTCTAATAATATATTTTGTATCTGAGCGCGCATGAAGATATTAAGACTGTATGAATTCAGTCCGTGCCTGTTTTGTGCTAATGGATATGCTGGTTTGATACCATGATTTCATGGTATTTTTTTATAGCACCATTTAAAACAATATAAATATGATTAGCAAACCGTACCATGGTATGACAAATCATAAGTGATAAACTACATATATAGTGATAAATCAGATATTATGTTTTTTTTTTTTCCGAATATCATCATTGGACCCATAATAGGGGGAAAAACATTTCTGGTTTTCAAATATTTTTAGTGAATTTTAAGAAATAAATAAGTTGAAAGTTTAGATGTAATTTACATTACATCTCATTTTGTGTTATTAAATATAAATGTGTACTATATAACAATCATTTTATTATCTATAAAATTAATTAAAAATAATTTGTACAATTTTAAACAGTTTTTTTGTGTTTTTTGTAAATTTGTGTTTATTAGCATCAGATAAAATACAGTTAGGGCAAATTTATTTAATTTTTAATAATAATAATTAATAATAATAATAATTTCCAGTAAATTGAGTAAATATTGTATGAGATATTTATTGTTTTTTATATATATATATATATATATACATATAATGTGTATGACGTGTGTATGTGTATATATATAGTTTTTTTATACAAATATATATATTTTAATAAATAGATAATTTATAATAAATTATATACAATGTTTTTTGGATTATTAGCATTGGACAAATAATAGGAAAAAACCTTTTTGTTTTTAATTATTTTTTATCTTTAAGAAATAAGTTGAAATAAGTTTGAAATAAGTCTCAATTAGCATTATTAAATATACATGTTTACTATATACCAAATATTTTATTATCTATAAAAAATAATTTGTACAATTTTAAACTGTCCTGTTAAATTTGTGCTTATTCACATGAGATGAATATACACACATATATACATATATACATGTTATACACATTATTATAAAAACTATATATATATATATATAGTTTTTATAATAATGTGTATAACGTGTGTATTTCAAAAAATTATCTATTAATAAATAGATAATTATAATAAATTAGACAATGTTTTTTGGATTATTAGCATTGGACAAATAATAGGTGAAAAAAAAAAACCTTTTTGTTTTTTCAATATTTTTACTGAATTTGAAGAAAATATTGTGTGAAATAAGTTTTTAAATTGAGTAATTTATGTTCAACTCATTAAGCATAATTAAATCAAAATTTCTATCATATACCTTAATATATATTTTTTTATATTTTAATTGAATAATTGTATACAATATACATATATACTAATAAATAATAATAAAATAAGTATATATATATAAATATATAAATATTTCAAATTTCGTTTTATTTTTTCCAATTTCCGTTTCTTTCCGTTTAAATTTTTCTGGATTTAATTTATTTTTTTTTCTGTTTACATTTTTCTGGACTCCGTTTTTAATAGTTCAATTAAATGTTATTAATTTGTATTTGTATTTTATCCCTAGTAAAACTACTTAAGTTTTCAATTTTAAGGTTAGGTTATGAATCGTAATTCTGGTAGTAAATTTTCACCCAATAATTTTTTTCTCTTAATCATTTAGAAATGGCTGCACCTGTAAACAATGAGAGCCACGGCATGTGAAGCGCTCGCACTGAACCACTCGTTCATCAATCAGGCATGGATAGATCCGCTGTGAGTCGAGCAGTCGCATGACTGGCCCATTAACTCCAACCGCGCTCACTGAAAAGATCCGCCATGTTGGATTTGCCATGAATAGAGGCGTTTCTGGGTAAACGAGGCTAGCGGACGCCGCGGGCCACGATGCCCTCAGCGCTGCCAATGGGCACAGTATGCCAATCCGGCCTCCGGGACACAACAGAGCTGCTTCTCGGTGTTACTACTGAAGTAAGAGTCTGTCAAGCGCACAAACGCACACAAAGAAGCGTCTTAAGAAAGTCGAGCGCAGGCCACCGGGGTCGTACCACTCTGAAATAACGGGGGAAGTGGCAGTTCATTCTGTGTGCACAAACAAGGCTTTTATTTTACAAAAACAACACTGTCTGTTTGAACAAACGTCAATGGGTGCATTGTGGATACCATGTGACTCGTGTCTATAGATGTCTGTCTTCAAGACACATTAACATCCACATCGAAATACACTTGATCACAGACAACAAACAATTCACCAGGGCATTAAAACCCAGGATGTTCCAAGCCCATGCATGTGTGCCATTGCGGCCAACATCTGAGGCAGCATCATATGTATTTTTTAACACAGAATGCAATCCCAGAATGCATTATGACGAGTGCAGTGAATGCATCCTAGATGTGAATGAAAAAAGAGAAAGTAAAAACAAAAGAACTTTTAATGTCAATGGAAACTTTCATCTTTAGATTATTAAGAAGTCCTTCACACTAGGAAATAAAAATGGTTCTTTTAAGAATTGATCACTGAACGGGAACCAAAAATGGTCTTCGCTAAACCGAACCCTCAGTCAGGCGTAAGAAGGTTGTACGTAAACGTATAAATAAACAGTAAAAATTCATACGGATTAGTAGGGCCCTATGAAATCCATTTTCCCAAATTTCGTTTTTTTTTCAAATTCCGTTTTTTCAGTTTACATTTTTCTGGACTGATTTTTAATGGTTAAATTAAATGTTATTAATCAAAAAGCATGTGTAATTAATTAAAATCATGATACTTAAACAATTTAACATCAGTTTATTAGTTTAACAAAAATGACATGCATTGCATGTTTGATTATTTGAATGCATAAAAACACGTTTCATTTATTCTTACAATAGCCTTGTGAAATGTTGATTTTTCTCAGAAATTCATTGTATATTTGCATTTTTCTGGTTATAAAATGAAGTCATAAAGCATTGATTTCATTTATCTTCTAATTAATGAAAATTATTTTTTGGCAAATAAAGGGGATTTACTTTTACAATTAAAACATTGAAGAAATATATAATTATTCCTTCAAAATAAAGTTTCTTCTTTATTTTGACATTCTGCTGAACAATAGTAATGTATTCCTGCCACAATTTCTTATCGTTAAACCAAACTTTTATTTTGATGGGTTGCCGTGAATACCTTTAAATTTCTGTGTGTTCATGATATGATATATCTCTTCAAAACATCACAACCTGCACCTTGCCTTCTATATTTACTTGATAAACTGTATTATTTATTATTTTATAATAAACTGTTTTATGAGCCAAGCCCGAACAACAAGCCTAAAAAGTTTGATTTAACACGCTGATCCGTTCAGCAACAAAAGGAGTGATTCATTGAATCATTCATTTAAATGATTTGCTCAAACGCACTGATCCACTCAACAACAAAATGACTGAATCATTGATTCATTCACTTTAATGATTCACACAAATGCACTGATCCGTTTAGGAATGAAACGAATGATTCATTGACTCATACACTTAAATGATTTGCTTAAATGTGCTGATCCGTTCAACAACAAAATTAGTGATTCATTGATTCGTTTACTTTAACGATTCACACAAATGCGCTGATCCATTCAGTGACTCACTGAATCATTCACTCAAAGATTTGCTTTAACACACTGATCTGTTCAGCAACAAAACGAGTGATTCATTGAATCATTCAATTAAATGATTTGCTCAAATGCGCTGATCCACTCAACAACAAAATGAGTGAATCATTGATTCATTCACTTTAACGATTCACACAAATGTGCTGATCTATTCAGGAATGAAACAAGTGACACACTGAATCATTAACTCAAAAGATTTGCTTTACCACGCTGATCTGTTCAGCAACAAAACGAGTGATTCATTGAATCATTCACTTAAAAGATTCACACAAATGCGCTGATCCATTCAGGAACGAAACGAGTGACACACTGAATCATTCACTCAAAAGATTTGCTCAAATGCGCTGATCCGGTCAGCAACAAAATGAGTGATTCACTGAATTATTCACTTAAATGATTTGCTCAAATGCACTGATCCGTTCAACAACAAAATGAGTGATTCATTGATTCATTCATTTAAACGATTCACACAAATGTGCTGATCCATTCAGGAACGAAAGGAGTGACACATTGAATCATTCACTCAAAAGATCTGATCATGCTGATCCATCCAGCAACAAATAAGTGATTCATTGAATCATTCATCTTAACAGTTCGCTCAAGCGTGCTGATCTGTTCAACAGCAAAACTAATGATTAATTGAATCATTCACTCAAACTCAAATTCTGATTTCTGATCTATTCAGGAGCAAAACAAGTAATTAATTGAATCATTCACTCAATTCGTTCTACAGCCATCAGCTCAAATGCACTGATCCGTTCAGGAATGTTGCAATGTAAATTAAGACTTTTATACCTGAGAAAGAACGTTGAACCAAATACAAAATCATGACATAAGACAGACATGCATTATCCCTCATGAGCAAATATAATGTCTGATGTTTGCATACATGCATACCATTTTATTCTTACCAAAAACAGGCATTTTATTGGCTGCTGTGTGTGTTGTCACGTTAACGCGGACGAACAAGCATGTTGACACAGTCAAATTTCATGCATTCCGTTTGAAGACTTTCAGCCCTGTCTGCCTTCCCTACACACATTAGGTTTCGAACAGAGCCGTTATCTCCCGCGGTTGTGAACGGTAATAAGGACATTGATTTGCTGCTCTGCGCATAATGAGATCTGGAGGAGTGAAGACACACTGCAGGGCTGATTTAAAGCGTCCCGGAGAAGGTTGTATCGCGCCATTGGCGTGCGTTCGGGATAAAAGATCACCGGCATTCGCTCCCGCGTGCGCTAGAAATCACTTTTGAAGCCCACGGGTTTTCCTTCAATTTCCAAACACTGATGACCGTCAGTGACAGACGAAGTCAGTTCTAATGTCGCAGATGCTACTGTACAAAATCAGTAATACTTTTTTTGTTGAAAGAAATACTTTTATTCATCAAGGATGCACTGAAATGATCAAAAGTGACAGTAAATATATTTATAATGTTATATTCTGTTTCAAATAAATGCTGTTCCTTTGAACTTTCTATTCATTTGTGAAAAAAATACAATTTATGACAGTTTCCACAAAAATAGGGCAGCACAACTGTTTTCAACATTGATAGTAAACAGAAATGTTTCTTGAGCGGCAAATCAGCATATTAGAATGATTTCGTATCAATGTCAATGGAAGTTCCAAAGAATGTTGTTAAGGATTTGGATAAGATACTGTATGATTTCATTTGGAAAAAAAAAAAAAAAACATTACTTAAAAGATATTTCAAATAATAGTAAAGAATTTGGGGGCCTTGAAGTGTTAAATTTTACAGACCTCAGTGAGGTTTTTAAGATAAAATGGATAATTGAGTACATTAAAAATAAAGATACTGTGTGGCATATATTCCCCAATTTTATATTTAATTCTTTAGGTGGTATTAATTTTCTTTTAAAATGTAATTTTTCTATTGATAAAGCATGTAGTACGTTTTGATTCAAAAGTGTTGCCAGATGTTGCTATTACAACAGCAAATACAAACAAGCGCATAATAAACGCAAATCCAAATGCCAAAACATCACAACCTGCACCTTGCCTTCTATATTAACTTGATAAACTGTATTATTTATTATTTTATAATAAACTGTTTTATGAGCCAAGCCCGAACAACAAGCCTAAAAAGTTTGATTTTACACGCTGATCCGTTCAGCAACAAAACAAGTGATTCATTGATTCATTCACTTTAATGATTCACACACATGCACTGATCCGTTTAGGAACGAAACAAGTGATTCATTGAATCATTCACTTAAATGATTTGTTTAAACGCGCTGATCCACTCAACAACAAAATGACTGAATCATTGATTCATTCACTTTAACGATTCACACAAATGCACTGATCCGTTTAGGAACGAAACAAGTGATTCATTGAATCATTCACTTAAATGATTTGCTCAAATGTGCTGATCCGCTCAACAACAAAATTAGTGTTTCATTGATTCATTCACTTTAACGATTGACACAAATGCACTGATCCGTTTAGGAACGAAACGAGTGATTCATTGAATCATTCACTTAAATGATTTGCTCAAAATGTGCTGATCCAAGCTCAACAAAATTGAGTGTTTCATTGATTCACATTTTACTTTAACGATTCACACAAATGCACTGATCCGTTTAGGAGCGAAGCGAGTGATTCATTGAATCATTCACTTAAATGATTTGCTCAAATGTGCTGATCCGCTCAACAACAAAATTAGTGTTTCATTGATTCATTCACTTTAGCGATTGGCTTCAAGCCTGATCATTTGAGGAGCAGACGAATGTTGAATCATTCACTTAAATGATTTGCTCAAATGTGCTGATCCGCTCAACAACAAAATTAGTGTTTCATTGATTCATTTACTTTAACGATTCACACAAATGCACTGATCCGTTTAGGAACGAAACGAGTGATTCATTGAATCATTCACTTAAATGATTTGCTCAAATGTGCTGATCCGCTCAACAACAAAATTAGTGTTTCATTGATTCATTTACTTTAACGATTCACACAAATGCGCTGATCCGTTCAGTGACACACTGAATCATTCACTCAAAGATTTGCTTTAACACACTGAGCTGACAGACGAAGCCAGTTCTAATGTCACAGATGCTACTGTACAAAAGTTTAGAATCAGTAATATTTTTTTGTTGAAAGAAATACTTTTATTCATCAAGGATGCATTGAAATGATCAAAAGTGACATATATTCCCCAATTTTATATTTAATTCCTTAGGTGGTATTAATTTTCTTTTAAAATGTAATTTTTCTATTGATAAAATCCCAATTAAATTGGCAAGTTTTCATAAGAAGGCATTGCTGGCTTGGCAATTAATCTATAAGCACAATTTCACACCACATAGATATTTTCTGTGGAATAATAGAGATATCTTGTATAAAAAACAAAATCTTTAATCAGTCATGGTATGACAATGGAATATTTACTGTTAGTCAGTTTGCTTTTGACATACACAGAATTCCTTAAAAAATGTAAAATTCCTGTGAAACCAAAAGACTATGCTGTTATTTTTCATGCAATTCCAAGTAAAGTTGTTTCTTCATTACGTAATTCTGTACATTCCATTAATACTGACCGACAACCACTGACTTGTGATATATTTATTGGCAATATTAATATTGTTAAAAATTAATGCAGTAATAGATATATTAGAAATCTGTTAAAGAATAATTATGTGCCATGCTTAACAGTCTTTTGGTCATCTAAATATGAAAGCGTTGTTGTGGAAGAAAGTATGGTCAATAAGAAATCGGTTTTTCATAATAATAAGTAAAAGAGGTATCTTTTAAGATATTAGACAGAATTTACCCTGTTAAAGAATTATTTGAACGGTTCAAACTGGATCTGGAAAACTCTTGTGAGTTTTGTGGTGGTGTTAAAGAATCTGTGACTCATCTTTTCTTTCAGTGTGTATACTCAAAAGAATTTTGGGTAGACGTCTCTGACTTCTTTTCTAGGATGTTTGGTACATTAATACAAATAGAAATGTATGATGTTGTATTCTTCTTTGTACAAGATACTTGATTCTAAAAGTACAATTTTAATTGTTTTACTTGGAAAATATCACATTCATGTAAAGAAATGGGCTAAAGCTAAGCCAAATTGTCAACATTTTATTAAAGAAATTAAACAATATGGTACTACTTTGCAAAATATTAGAAACAGAAAAGCTAAAAAGACCTGTGAAGCACTGTGTCACTTTAATTTGGTTAATTAAATGTTTTAATTTTTCTTTTGTCCCTGGCATAAATCTTTTTTACCCACGTACATGCACTTTTTCTTTTGTGTGTGTGTTTTTTTTTCCATTCTCTCTGTATTCCCTTTTTCTATTTCTTTCGTTACTGTTGTGAGAAGAATATATTTGTATTAATATGTACATAATTGCAAAATAGATATATCATTAGAATGATTTCTGAAGGATCATGTGACACTAATAACTGGAGTAATGATGCTGAAAATTCAGCTGCGCATCACAGAAATAAATTACATTTTAACAGATATTCAGATAGAAAACGGATATTTTAAATAATAATAATAATATTTCACAATTTTTACTGTATGTTTGATCAAATAAATGCAGACTTAGTGAGCAGAGGAGTGAATAGTTAAGGTGAATGATTCAATGA